>PVKP010004895.1:65222-94093 GCA_004027715.1 Plecturocebus donacophilus | reverse complement strand
AATTGCATAGCATTTCACAGGTTTAAATAAAATATTGGTTGGCTGCTTATTTGTTATTTTCATCCCCTATTCCTTCCTGTCTCCATTGTTAAGCACAATTATTGGCATAAAAGAGGTTTTTAATACCCATTTTTAGACTGCATTCTAGCCTGGGCAATAAAACAAGAATCCCATTCTCTCTCCCTCTTTCTCTTTCTCTCTTTCATTCTTTTTTTTTCTTTCTTTTGCTCTTTCTTTCTTTCTCCTTTTCTCTCTTTTTCTTTCTTTCAAAAAAAAAATGTGGGGGGAATTTTCTTCCTAAATATATATATGTATTAAGGTAATCAATTTCAGCTAAGTGGTCTTACAGATAAACAGACGAATACAGACAATAATAGAAAATAAACTTCAGAAGCTGGCGCAGTGGCAAGTGCCTGGAATCCCAACACTCTGGGAGGCTGACCTTGGTGGATTGCAAGAGCAGCCTAGGCAACATGGTGAAACTCCATCTCTACAAAAAATACAGGAATTAGCCAGGCATGGTGGCACATGTCTGTAGTACCAGCTACTCAGGAGGTTGAGGTGAGAGCATTGCTTGAGCCCTGGAGGCTGAGGCTGCAGTGAGCTGTGATCTCACCGCTGTACTTCAGCCTGGGCAACAGAGACAGCTCCTGTCGAAAGAAAGAAAGAAAAGAAAGGAAAAAAAAGAAAAGAAAAGAAAGAGAAAGAAAGAAAGACAAAGAAAGGAAAGAAAGAAAAAGAAAAGAAAGAAAGAAAAAGAAAAGAAAGAAAGAAAAGAAAAGAAAGTAAAAAAGAAAAAAGAAAAGACTTCAGTTAGTAACTGCCTAAGCCCCCTCGCTCCCCACAACTTAATGACAGGATTCAATTGCCTTTAATGGGGTTGGTGAGGGTGGAGTGTTCATGCCTCTAACTGGCAGATACGGAGACAGTAAAGGAGGGGATGAGACACCTCCTCGATACCTCGCCCGGGGTCCTCGGGAAGGTCACATTCCCCCATTAGGCCTCATTTGGTCTGGGCTATTGTTCTCCAATGCTTGGCTCAGGGACAAGAGTACAAATCCCCAGGCTCTAACCCAGCAGATTCTGATTCAAGAGGGCAGGCTGGGAACTGGGGAGTCTGCACTTTAGAAAAGTCCCCAGAAGGGTTGGGGTGGACTTGGGGGAGGGGGCGGTCCCAAGATCAAGTGACCCTCTGGAGTCTTTTGCACTTGAAAACACTTTCATTCTCTGCCTGTACCTAGAAGGGGTGGTATCCAGATGTCCAGTTGAAGTGTCCCAAGTGGAGAGAAGGCTGAGTGTGACCAGCCACCCCACTTTCTCCTGGACTGGGGTTTCCTAGGATGTGAGACTTTCAGTTTATTTTACGTTATTTTTTGAGAGAGTCTCATTCTATCCCCCAGGCTGGGGTGCAGTGGTGATATGGTTTGGCTGTGTCCCCCACCCAAATCTCACCTTGAATTGTAATAATCCCCACATGTCAAGGGCAGAGTCAGGGGAGATGATTGAATCATGGGGGTGGTGGCTCCCCCAGACTGTTCTCGTGATAGTGAATAAGTCTCACGAGATCGGAGGGTTTTATAAAGGGCATTTCCCCTGCACACACTCTCTCACCCGCCACCATGGAAGAAGTCCCTTTGTTCTTCCTATGCCTTCCACCATGACTGTGAAGCCTCCCCAGCCATGTGGAAGTGCGAGTCCATTAAGCCCCTTTCCTTGGCAAATTACCCAGTCTCAGGTATGTCTGTATCATCGGTGTGAGAATGGACTTATATAAGTGGTACAGTACCCCACAGCTCACTGCAGCCTCCACCTCTCAGGCTCAGATGACCTCCCACTCCAGCCTCCTGAGTGGCTGGGACTACAGTTGTGCTCCTCCATGCATGGCTAATTTTGTTTTTCCTCACTATGTTGCCCAGGCTGGTCTTGAACTCCTGGGCTCAAGCAATCCTCCTGCATCGGCCTCCCAAAGTGCTCCTGTGTCTGGGCGGGACTTTTTGTTTTAAAACAGATGGTCTCAGGCAAACTAGAACAAGTCGTCACTGCACCGCGCTGAAGACACATCTCAGGGTCATCCTGAGGGCATGGCAGGTTTGGACTTGACCCTAGCCTGGGAAGTGGAGGGCTGGAAGGAGGTGGCAGTTATGGTGGTTACAGCCATGCAGCCCAAGTTGGCTCCGACACCCAGATTACTTGCCTTCATCAAGCCACTTGTTAACTCCTGATTGAAAAGCACCCTACAAGGGACTTCTGCCTTTTGTCATCAGAACGCTTTAAATCATCACTGAGAAACAACAAATGATCTTGCTTGGCTTCTTACTTCTGATCTGACTTCAGCCTTGCTAAAATTCCTAAGCAGAAGAAAAAGGCTCCGAGACCTCTGCTTCCTGAGTTCCTCTAGGACGGAGGCGGTCCCTTGTTCATCTCTTTAGCCCCTGCAGCCAGCACAGGCCTGGCGCAACGTGGGCACGTCTGTCACCCACCAGCCTGAAACCTGTTGATGGCTTCCCATCAGCTTAGGTCAAAGACCCCAAATCCTTTCTAAGGCCTGCAAGACTCCACGGGGTGTGGCCCTGCCTGCTCTGCGGGCTCATTTCCCACTTCCCACTGCGCTGCAGCCCCACTGGGCAGCTCTCCACCCCTCACATCACAGGGCTTCCATCATGCTGTTCCCTCTACCCAGGACGCTGTTCCCTCCTCTCTGTACTGAGACAGAACACTGTGGACAGCAACTCATACTCACCCTCCATATCCTCTGGCTTCAGGTCTTCAAGACGCCTTCCCTGGACTCCCAGCTAAATCCAAACTCCTGCTAAATCCAGCTAAATCCAAACTCCTGCATATAAAATGTCCCACTGCAGTACAGCATGCACGTGCACACACACATATACACAAGCACACAGCACTGCTCGGCTGCCAATTTCTCCTTTTCAAATCCTCTCTCCTCCTGGCTTCCCTCCTGGTGGCTGGGAAGGGAGTGCTTATTCCAGAAAGCCCCTCGTTCGGGAAGCCAGTCGACTTACTTACATGACATTAGCTGGATGATGGAGGTTAGCACAAACCTCTCTCCCTGCTTCAGGCGGAAGAGCTGGAGCAAGAAGATGAAGAAGGCGATACAGCAGAGAATGGTGGAGAGGATCATGGTGGCCTGGACCGCCTGCAGCGTGGAGTACTCTGTGGGAAAAGGGGCGCAGGACTGAGGACCTTGGCCAGCCAGCACTGTGGGGTGAACAGTGACCTCAGCAGCTCCAGAATGGGGATGACAGGAGGTAAACAGGCAGGGGTTCAGGCTGTCATCTACATGGTCTGAGCGCAAGGGCAGACAGTCTTCCAGACCCCCTGCCCCCGGCCTCCCGAGTCCATGTGACAGGACAATCCTGGACACCCTTATCTGGAAGACAGAGTGAGAAGACCACCTGTTCTGCGTTCTAGTCACAGCCTTCAAACATGTGAGTCGTGGACAGAGGATTCTTTTTTTTTTTCAGAGATGGAGTCTCACTCCGTTGCCAGGCTGGAGTGCAGTGACAAAATCTCGACTCCCTGCAACCTCCAACTCCCTGGTTCAAGCTTTTCTGCTCAGCCTCCCAAGTAGCTGGGATTACAGGCGCATGCCACCACGCCCAGCTAATTTTTGTATTTTTAGTAGAGACGGGGTTTCACCATGTTGGCCGGGATGGTCTCAATCTCCTGACCTCGTGAACCACCCGCCTTGGCCTCCCAAAGTGCTGGGATTACAGACATGAGCCATCGTGCCTGACCAGGGGATTCTTTTAAAGTACAAATCCCAGGTTCCAACATGGTAGATTCTGACTCAAGAACTCAGGATGCGGCCTTAGGGGTCCACATTTTAGAGAGGGATTCTCACTGACTTGGGGCTCATGGGACCGAGTGACGTTGTGGAAGTGCTCTGTGGACTCCATAGTAGCCTGCAGGTTATCAGACACTGATCTTCGTGGTCATTACCTACGAAGAGGAGGAGAGCTCCTTTCTTTCAGGTCAGCCTTAACACAGATTGGGGTGTGAGAGTTTGGGGCTCATACAGAGAAGTTTCAGTGGAGAAGGGAGATGTGGGGTGGAGGGTGTCACCTGGGGGCAGGTCACAGTGAAGCTATGTGTAGAAAGCATGTGGCATAGAGAAAGTGTCCTGCACATGGGTTATAGCCACCTTCATGGGCCTCAGTTTCCTCACCTGTAAAATGGGAATACTTTTTTTTTTTTGAGACAGGGTCTCACTCTGACACCCAGGCTGGAGTACAGTGGCACAATCATAGCTCACTGCAGCCTTGAACTCTTGGGCTCAAGTGATCCTCCTGCCTCAGCCTCCTTTGTAGCTGGGACTACAGGCATGTCTGGCTAAATTAAAAATAATTTTTGTAGGGATGGAGTCTCGCCATGTTGCTCACACTGGCCTTGAACTCTAAAATGCGGACACTAATAGCTCCTCCCTCATTGGGCTGGGAAGGGAGGGTAAACTCATCTACGTAAGCGGGTGTAGATGGTGCAGGCAAGGTGGGAATCCTGTTTAAGAGCTCAATGTTGGGCCGGGCATGGTGGTTCACACCTGTAATCCCAGCATTTTGGGAGGCTAGGGCAGGTGGATCATCTGAGGTCGGAAGTTCGAGACCAGCCTGACCAACATGGAGAAACCTCATCTAGAGAAAAATACAAAATTAGCCAGGCATGGTGGCACATGGCTGTAATCCCACCTACTTGGGAGGCTGAGGCGGGAGAACTGCCTGAACCCAGGAGACGGAGGTTGTGGTGAGCCGAGACTGTGCCACTGCACTCCAGCTTGGGCAACAAAAGCGAAATCCATCTGAAAAAAACAAAAAGAGCTGAATGTTGAATGTTACCTCCAGGATGAGGCCAAAAGATAAGGCGAGGGAACAGTGTCCATGCAGCACAGAAAATCTAAGGACATACCTTCCTTTTACTTTTTTTTTTTCAGTGTTGTAGTTTTGCCTGAAAACTCACGGGAGCAAACATAATTTGTAAGTGCTTAATGAAACGTTTAGAGCCGTGGATTTAACTCATCCTGGCTGCATATTATGATTACTTGGAAAGCATCTAGCCTCTCCCCCAATTCCCTATGGGGAGCAAAAGAAGTCAGACCAGCTCCCCTCTATCACACACACCACATGACCCCATTCCTATGAAGCCCAGGAACAGGTGGAAGTGAGTGATAGGGACACAAGTCAGAAGTGGTTGCCCTCGGGGCAGAAGGCAGTGGCGACTGTGTGGAAGGGGCTCAAGGAACTTTCTGGAGAGTTGGGAATGTTCTCTCTCTTCCTTTGGATGGTGGTTACGTGGGTGTTTATACAATTGTCAAAACCCAACCAACTGAGCCCTTAAAAATGCTGCATTTCCTTGTCTGTAAATTATAACTCCATTAAAAAAAAGAAGAAGAAAGAAAGAAAACCCAGCAGGCTCTCCTGAGATGAAATAAATCAGAATGTCGGGCATGGAGACCAGGCATCAGGGCTTCGTAAAGCCACCGAGGAAATTCCAATGTGGGGCCAAATGGTGGCCCTCTGGCTTAGAGCAGTACTTCTCAAATCTGTCCAGTCCCAGGGACCACTTGGGATTGCTTATTAAGAATACAGATACCCAGGCCTCTCTCCCTGGAGATTCTGCTACCATCGCCCTGGAGTGGGGACCAGGAATCTGTATTTTCAGCAACAAGTGACCCAAGATGGGGCAAAAGGGGAAAACATGCCTTTAGGGGAAAGGATGAATATATGTTTCTAGAACAGGGCTTCTCAAAGCTGGGAGGGGGTGCAGGATGTGCCCACAAGGCAGCCCCTGAGATTGGTGTGTGTGGAATCCAATGAGGACGGTAAACCACGAAAACTCACTGAATGAGAGGGATGCTCACTTTGCTCTGTTTAAATTCCTCTAATGGGTGGGTGTGGTGGCTCACGCCTGTAATCCCAACACTTTGGGAGGCAAAGGCAGGTGGATCACCTGAGGTCAGGAGTTTGAGACCAGCCTGGCCAACATGGAAAAACCCCGTCTCTAATAAAAATACCAAAATTAGCCTGGCGTGGCACACAACTCTAATCCTGGCTACTCGGGACGTTGAGGCAGGAGGATAGCTTGAACCCGGGAGGCAGAGGCTGCAGTGAGCGGAGATCGCACCACTGCATTCCAGCCTGGGTGACAGAGTGAGACTCCATCTCAAATAAATAAATAAATTCCTCTAAGGACCTCAAAGAGGAGTCCTCCACTTCCTCTAAGGACCTCAAGGAGGTCCTTCTCCACCGGCTGCTTTAGCGCTTTAAAAACACCCGCTAACATCTGGGTGTTTTAGGTTGTTTTTTAACATGGAAAGAACCAGAAGCTTCAGGAGGCTTCAGGAGAGAAGTGTGTCTGACTAGACTTTAAACATCATTGGGCTTTCAATCTAGTATTTTCAGAAAGCTTCCCTTCTTTTATGGCAAGTGATAGTAGTTTATCACTCATGGGAAGGACGTGAAGTTCCCTTTAAAATAGACTTATGGTTTAGGAGGCCAAGGCAGGTGAATCGCTTGAGCTCAAGAGTTTAAGACTGGCTTCAGCACGTGGTGAAACCCTGTCTCTACAGAAAATACCAAAAAATTAGCTGGGTATGGTGGCACACACCTGTAGTCCCAGCTACTCAGGAGGCTGAGGTGGGAGGATCACTTGAACCTGGGGGGCAGAGGTTACAGTGAGCCACGAATGCACCACTGCACTCCAGCCAGGGTGACAAAGTGAGACCCTGATTCGAAAAATAAAATAAAATAGATTTATGGGAAGGCACAGTGGCTCCTGCCTATAAATCCAAGCACCTTGGGAGGCCAAGGTGGAAGGATCACTTGAGGCCAGGCATGTGAGACCAGCCTGGGCAACATAGCAAGAGCCTGTCTCTACTACATAAATAAACACAGTAGATTCATGTACAGAAAGTGGGCTACTTTAAAAGTGAACTTTTTAAAGTAAAAAAAGTTGACAACCTTTTTCAGTAGAGGGATAGACAGTGAATATTTTAGGTTTTGGTCTCTTGTCAAATGTTCTTTCTGTTTTGTTTTTAGGGGTGTGTGTGTGTGTGTGTGTGTGTGTGTTTAAACAACTTTTAAAAATGTAAAAACTGTTCTAAGCTCCTGGGCCAAACAAAAACAGGCCCTGGACTGAATTGGCCGGCGGTTCACCAGCCTGTTTTAAGGAAAAATAAGTAGATAGTCCATGTGGAAGGTGTAGAACGCAGGCGCTGGGAAACACAGCCACAGAGCCCAGCAAGTCCTCCCAGCTGGCCTCACACACTGGCGACAGCTGGGGCTTGCCGAGCACAGGGAAGGACAGCTGTCCCAGGGCCAGCGGTTAGCATGACCGATGGACAGACTGAGACAGAAGGGAGACCGATGCTGTTCTGTGGTTACAGGCACAGGCTTTAGAGTTGGTCACATCTAGACTGGAATCCTCTGCCTCCATCATTCACTCCTGGCTATGTGGCCTTGGGTATCCTAACTGCTCCACACCTCAGTTTCCCCATTTTAAAATGGGGCCTGTGGTCCCTGCCTGATAGGGCTATGAGATCATGTATGTAAAGGACTTAGACCCATGCCTCACAGTAAACTTTAAGTTAATGGTGCCTTCTACTGGTATTTTTGCTGCTTTTATGATGAATATGGGTACTGTTACTGAGTGTGGTGGGAATCTGGGACCCAGGGCACAGGCTCCTTTGCTCCCTAACAGGATTGTCAGATTTGGCAAACAAACCAAAACAAACAAGACAGAGTGCTCAGTAAATATCTAATAGATAACAAATAATTTTTAGGCCAGGAACGGTGGCTCACATCTGTAATCCCCGTACTTTGGGAGGCTGAGGTAGGCAGATTGCTTGAGCCCAGGAGTTTGAGACCAGCCTGGGGGCAACATGGTGAAACTCCATCTCTACAAAAATTACAAAGTGGGGCATGTTGGTGAGTGCCTGTAGTCCCAGCTACTTGAGAGGCTGAGATGGGAGGAACACTTGAGCCCAGGAGGTCAAGGCTGCAGTGAGTCATGATGGCACCACTGCACTCCAGCCTGGGTGAAAGAGACCCTGTCTCAAAAAAAAAAAACTAACCCCTCCATCAACCAACAAAAAAAAGTTACTTTTAATATAAATATGTCCCATGTTACAATAACATTCAGGACACAGTCAGGCCGAGCATGGTCGGTCATGCCTGTAATCCCAGCATTTTGGGAGGCTGAGGTGGGTGGATCACCTGAGGTCAACAGTTAAGAGACCAGCCTGACCAACACGGTAAACCCCTAAAAATACAAAATCTTGTAGGGCCCATCTCTACTAAAAATACAAAAATTAGCTGAGTGTGTGGTGCACACCTGTAGTCCCAGCTACCTGGGAGGTGGAGACAGGAGAATTACTTGCACCCCGGAGATGGAGATCGCAGTGAGCCGAGATCGCATCATTGCACTCCAGCCTGGGTGACAGAGTGAGACTCCGTCTCAAAAAACATAAATTAAAATTTGGGATATAGTCATACTAAAAACAGTACCTACTGTTTACCTGAGATCTCTAATTTAACTGGGTATACTGTATTTTATCAGGCAACTGGGATCCCAAAGTATCTATTCCATTAGTTCTATGAGGAAAAACAACCATTCACTTCATAATGGAAGATAGTGGCCAGCACGTTTTTGAATGGATTTTCTGTATTTCAAAGCCTTTTCATGTATTTTAGCTCACTGAAGAGGTAGGCACAGCAAGGGCATCATTATTACTTCTGTTGTAGCTCAGGATGCTGAAATTGATCTGCCCAGTGCGAGGCCACACGGCTTCTTCCTAAGAACAGAAGCCAGATATTGGATTTTTTTTTTTCTTTTTTTTTTTGAGACAGAGTTTCACTGTGTCACCCAGGGTGGAGTACAGCGGCACGATCCCACCGCCATCTCTGACTCCTGGGTTCAGGCAATTCTTCTGCCTCAGGCTCCCCAGTAGCTGGGATCACAGGCATGCACCACCACACCCAGCTAATTTTTGTATTTTTACTAGAGACAGGGTTTTGCCTTATTGGTCAGGCTGGTCTCAAACTCCTGACCTCAAGTGATTCACCCACCTCTGCCTCCCAAAGTGCTGGGATTACAGGCATGAGCCAATGAGTCCAGCCGGATCTCGGATTTCTTACTGCTGGAGGGGAAAAAGTGATTGGGGAGTAAATTACGGTCTCTGAGCCTATTTAGAGGTGAGGCTTGGATAAAAAAAGGAGGGTAGGGAAAATTCTAGGTGAGAGGGGAAGCTGGAGAAAGGATGAGGAAGCGAAACTTGCTTCCAAGAGACAGCAAAGGGACGAGGCCAACTTAGCAGAGCTGGTCCCCCTCCAGTCTCGGCTTCTCTGCACCCCTGCCATCTCCAGCTTTTGCTGTCCTTTGCTCCGGCACACACCAAGCAAACATGGCCAGGCCTACCGTTGTATGCAGGAGGCCTGGCCACACCCTCCAGCGAGTGGAGGAGAGGGTGTGGGGTCGGAGAACCCAAAGCCTCACTCCGGAACGTTCCTTCCTCACTCAGTGCTTCTCAGTCAGCTTCCTCCATTCACACTCACCTTTAAAGCTGTCATTGATTACTGTACAATTCGTGGTATTGGTACATATTCTCCAGACATCTGCAGAAAACTCATCTCCTACCCACCAGGCCTGTAACACAAAATGAAAACAGAGAGAAAGGCTGTCCATGAATGATGCAAACAGACTCCTAATTAGGTACGAGGCATGGTGGGCTTCTGGGATTCTCAAACTGCAGTGCATGTGAGAATTGCCTGGGAAGCTTGTTCTAATGCAGGCTGACTCAGGAGGTCTGGGGTGGGGCCTGGGATTCCGCATTTCTTTCTTTTTGTTTTTTGTTTTTTTTTTGAGACAGGGTCGCTCTGTTGCCCAGGCTGGAGGGCAGTGGTGCAGTCTTGGCTCAATGCAGCCTCCATCTCTTGGGATCAAACAATCCTTCCCCCGCAGCCTCCTGAGTACCTGGGACTACAGGTGTACACCACCATGCCTGGCTAATTTTTGTATTTTTTGTAGAGCCAGGGTTTCACCATGTTTTCAGGCTAGTCTTGAACTCCTGACCTCAGGTGATCTGCCTGACTCAGCCTCCCACAGTGCTGGAATTACAAGCCTGAGTCACTGCACCCAGCCGGGATTCTACATTTCTAACCAGCTTCACGTGATGCCCTGCTAATGTCTGCCAAAGGATAAGAGGTGGTCCAGGTCCTCAGAGAGCACGGGGGAAAAGATGACGCTGAGTTGGTGGAAATAGCAGACAGGGTCAGGCACAATGGCTCATGCCTGTAATCTCAGCACTTTGGGAGGCCGAGGTGGGAGGATTGCTTGAGCCCAGGAGTTTGAGATCAGCTGGGGCAACCCGTCTCTACAAAAAAGTACAAAAAATTAGTCAAGTGTGGTGGTGAGTGATTGTAGTCCCAGCTACTCAGGAGTCTGAGGTGGGAGGATCGCCTGAGCCTAGGCAGTAGCGGCTGCAGTCAGCTGTGATCGCAACACTGTCCTCCAGCCTGGGTGACAGAGAGAGACTCTGTTTAAACAAATAAACAAACAAACACTGCAATGGATGGGAGGACCAGACAGGACTCTCCTGTCTTCAGCCCAAAGCGTTCGTTTCCCTCTGTGCTTTGGTGGCTGCTGCCATGCCCCAACTGCCCAAGATGGCCTTCCTTCTACTTTCCAGTCGCCCAGACTAGACTCCCAATACCCATCCATCCAGTCAGCATTCCCTGAGCTCCCACTGTGTGCCAGCCATAATGTCAAGCACAATTCCAAACTCTTTTTTTTGGAGACAGTCCCACTGTGTCTCCCAGGCTGGAGTGCAGTATCGTGATCTTGGGTCACTGCAATCTCCGACTCCCGGGTTTCAAGCAATTCTCCTGCCTCAGCTTCCCAACTAGCTGCGATCACAGGCGCCTGCCACCATGCCAGGACAATTTTTGTATTTTTAGTAGAGACAGGGTTTCACTATGTTAGCCAGGCTGGTCTCAAACTCCTGACCTTCTGATCCACCCATCTCAGCCTCCTAAAGTGCTGGGATTATAGACGTGAGCCACCGCGCCCAGTCACAATTCCAAACTTATAATGAATACCCTCAGGCTCATTGATAGACAAAAAGTCCACCTGCATCTTCTCAGAATGTGCCATAATAATATACATGCCCTGAGGGTGCTGGATAGGATTCACTAAGGCAGATGGTTTTCTTGCCCCTAATGTTTGTCTATCCTTTTCACTGTCTGGGATCTTTTCAGGATCCCAAAGGACTAGATGGGAAGAAATAGAAAAAGAAGATTTGGAAAGAACATTAGGTCCCATTTATTTCACAGTGAGCTCTGGGAATGGTGAGTCCAAATACTATAATCCAAGGGTCCCCAACCCATGGGCCATGGACTGGTACCGCTCTGTGGCCTGTTAGGAACCAGGCCACGCAGCAGGAGGTGAGCAGCCAGCAGAGGAAGCTTCATCTGTATTTACAGCTGCTCCCTGTCACTCACATCACCACCTGAGCTCTGCCTCCTGGCAGGTCAGCAGGGGTCATAGGTTCTTATAGGAGTGTCAACCTTATGGTGAACTGTGCATGCCAGGGATCTAGGTTGCAGGCTCCTTATGAGAATCTAATGCCTGATGATCTGTCACTGTCTCCTGTCACCCCCACATGGGACTGTCTAGTCCAGAAAAACAAGCTTAGGGCTGTCACTCACTGATTCCACATGATGACAAGTTGTATCATTATTTCATCATACATTACAATGTATTAACAATAAAGTGGCCAGGCGCAGCGGCTCACGTCTGTAATCCCAGCACTTTGGGAGGCCAAGGTGGGTGGATCACCTGGGGTCAGGAGTTTGAGAACAGCCTGGCCAACATAGTGAAACCACATTTCTACTAAAAATACAAAAAAATTAGCCAAGCATGGTAGCACGTGCCTGTTAGGAACCAGGCCACACAGCAGAAGGCTGAGGCAGGAGAATCACCTGAACCCAGGAGGCAGAGGTTGCAGTGAGCCAAGATTGTGCCACTGCACTCCAGCTTGGGTAACAGAGCAAAACTCCATCTCGAAAAAAAAAATAACAATAATAATAAAGTGCACAATAAATGGAATGCACCTGAATCATCCTGAAACCATCCTCCTGCAATGCTCCCTCCCCCATTCATGGAAAAATTATCTTCCATGAAACTGGCCCCTGGTGCCAAAAAGGTTGGGGACCACTGCTATAATCCACAGCATCAATGTGGTCCCTGCCCAGGCCACTTATAGCACTCAGCAAGAAGCTCCAGAACCCAAATGCGATGACTGCACTCATCTACCCTGGCAGGCTCTAGGACCAGGAGCCTCTGGAATGGCTCAAATCCTGGCTCTGCTGCTTACTGCACTGTAAACTCTGCCAAGTGCCTGCCCTGAGGCTCAGTTCCCTCACCTGTAACCCAGTGCAAGGAGATGCTGGTACCCTGCCTGGTATGAGGATCACATGAGATGACATCCATAAAAGGGCTTATAGGAGCCCTGGCCATAGTGATCACTAAGTGACAGGTGTTATCGTTTATGTTATTACTGTCATGATAATTCATCAACAGGAGCAGCATTTGTAGGCAGAGTTCGTGACCACTTTTATGGTGCACTTTTCGGCTTTCTGAGCAATGTTTCTGCCCTTTAATTATCTCTGCAGTCTACAATGAGCAGAATGGAAGCCAGCTCTTTGGATCGGTATATAGGCCATAGAGAAGCTCTGTTAAGAAGCTTCCCTAGGCCAGGTGCAGTGGCTCACACCTGTAATCCCAGCACTTTGGAAGGCCGAGGTGAGAGGATCACCTGAGGTCTGGAGTTTGAGACCAGCCTGACCAACATGAAGAAACCCCATCTCTACTAAAATACTAAAATTAGCTGGGTGTAACGGAGCATGCCTATAATCCCAGCTACTCGGGAGGCTGAGGCAGGAGAATCATTTGAACCAGGGGGATGGAAGTTGCAGTGAGCCAAGATCGCACCATTGCGCTCCAGGCTGGGTGAAAGAGTGAAACTCTGTCTCAAAAATAAAAAAAATAAGAAGCTTTCCTAATATCACTCCCTGCTTAGAGGGATATTAATCTATGCCAATAGGTTATTTATTTTTCCAATAAATTCCTGCCATATGGCTGCAAGCTGGATACTAAAGGAAAACATTAAATTTTTCATAGGGGCATTAAGTAGAGTCTGGAAAGTTCCAGGCCTGAGCTCTGCTGGGGAGGACATGGCTGGGTGGGCTAGCAGCAAGGAACCCTTGTGGGTAAGGAGATATCAGGGGTTGGGGCAGAGGCCACCTGGGATGGGTCACCTGGGAAGTCTAGAGAAGCAGTCCTCAACAGAGGGTGTTTTTGTTCTCCATGGGACATTTCGCAATGTCTGAAGACACTTTGGATTGTCGTAACCAGGAGTGAGGGTGCTACTGCATCTAGCGGATAAGGCCAGAGATGTAGCTTAACTTCCTACAACGTACAGGGAGGCCCCCATTAACAAAGGATTATCCAGCCCAAAATGACAATAGTGACCAGGTTGAGAATGCTGATCTAGAGGAAAGCTGAAGTCACACAACGTCCTCAAAGGGCTTCCTAGAGCCAGGCTCTATGGAAGAATCATGGATGGGAGGACAGACGCCACTGCCTGCCAGGACTTGCCACCAAAGCCTGAACTTGGGACACCCTGAACCTTCACATTTAGGCCAAGAGTCCTAAGGCCTTGGCTCAGAAGATTGGGCGTACCTCTGCAGGGATGACAACCCCAAATCGTGATCACGTTGGCAGGGTTCTCAACCTGTGATACGGTTTGGCTGCGGCCCCACCCAAATCTTGAATTGTAGTTCCCCTAATTCCCACATCATGGGAGGGACCCGGTGGGAGGTAACTGAATCATGGGGACGGGTTTTTCCCATACTGTCCTCACGGTAGTGAATACGTCTCACAAGAGCTGATGGTTTTATAAAGGGCAGCTTCCCTGCACACAGTCTCTTGCCTGCTGCCATGTAAGACGTGTCTTTGCTCCTCCTTTGTCTTCTGCCATAATTGTGAGGTGCCCCCAGCTACGTGGAACTGTGAGTCCACGTAGCTCATTTTCTTTATAAACTACCCAGTCTCTGGAATGCCTTTATAGGCAGCATGAGAACAGACCAATACAACCCACTTCTATTAACTCCAGGACCCGGGGTTCTGTGTGAGAGGCAGGAAGGGAAACTTACATTGTCAATGGTGGCGATGAACAGCAAGGCTGCGGAGGTGATGTGGAAGGCAATGATGAAAGCAAGAAGCACCAACATTTTCACAGGGCAGGGCGAGGCGAGGGGTCACGTTTAAAGCCCAGAGCAGGATGTGCTAAAGAGGATAAGAAAGAGAAATTCAAAATCTGTCAATGACAAAACAAAATTACAATAAAAAATAAACACCTTTTAGCTGGGCCTGGTGACTCATGCCTACAATCCCAGAACTTTGGGAGAAGGTGGGAAGATCACTTGAGCCCAAGAGCTTGAGACCAGCTCGAGCAACATAATATCTGTCTCTAAAAACAATGAAAGAAAATTAGCTGGGCATGGTAGTCATACCTGCAGTCCCAGATACTTGGGAAGCTGAGGCAGGAAGACTGTTTGAGCCTGGGAGGTTGAGGACGCAGTGAGCCATGATTGCACCACTGCACTCCAGCCTGGCCAACAAAGCAAGATCCTGTCTCTTAAAAAAAAAAAAAAGCGACATTTCATGGGGTCTTAGAAAAGCAAAACCAGCTCTCCCCATCTTTTCTCACCTGGAGACTTTACTGGACAAAAGTGTGGCATGAGGGGGGCTGTCTGCTGTTGTATCCAGACGCCAAATATTCCTTGTGGAGGAGGAGGGTGAGGACGCATTGGAATCCCTAATTCAGAAAAGCATCACGCCTCTTGGGCAGGAAGGAGTAGTTGTGTGTGTGCTAAGATGCTGTTCTTGATTTCCCACACCCCAGAAGCCCATTGTCTGAGGATTCATGATCAGAGCCCCTACTTCATAACAAAGCCAAAGTGATTACAATACAGAAATATTTCCTGATAATCTGACCATGTGTAAAATGAATCCCCAGCTGGGCATGGTGGCTCATGCCTGTAATCTCACCACTCTGGGAGGCCAAGGCAAGAGGGTGGCTTAAGCCCAGAAGTTTGAGATCAGCCTGGGCAACAGAGCAAAACTCCATCTCTACAAAACATTTAAAAACTAGCCTAGGTGTGGCGTACGCCTGTGGTCCCAGATACTTGGTGAGCTAAGGCAGAGGATTGCTTGAGCCCAGGGGGTGGACGCTGCAGTAAACCATGGTCTCACCACTGTACTCCAGTCTGGGTGACAGAGCAAGACCCCATTTCAAAAAAATGAAAATAAAAATAAAATAAATGCCCACTCAGACACCATTCTTCTTAATATCTATTCCCATCTGAACAACAGTGGACCCCCAAAAAATACAACATGTGACAGAAAGCTGACATTTCATCTTCCCCTCTCTGATCATACAGAAAGACTACATTTTCTGGACTCCCTTGCAGTTAGGTTAGGAATTCATGACTAATTATAACCAATGGGCCAGAACCACATAACAGGGCCATTTCCCAGCTGATGCACAAGAGAGCAGGTATGAGTTCTCCACACTCTCCCTAAGGAGGTAGCTGGGGATGGTGCAGCCATGTAGTAGATTGAAGTCTCACACCTTGGACAGATATTATGACTGGAGAAATAAGCCTCTGGATGTTAAACCACTGAAATTTCAGGGTAATGCTTTAGTCTGGCAGGACAGTTTGAATGATATGCAACAGGAATCAACTGCAAAGTGAAACTGGAAATCTTTTTTCTGAGATGGAGTCTCGCTTTGTCACCCAGGCTGGAGTGTGGCGATGCGATCTCGGCTCACTGCAACCTCCAGCTCCCAGGTTCAAGTGGCACTCTTCCCTCAGACTCCTGAGTAGCTGGGACTACAGGTGCCTGCCACCACTCCTGGCTAATTTTTGTATTTTTAGTAGAGACGGGGTTTTACCATATTGGCCAGGCTGGTCTCGGACTCCTGATCCAGTGATCCACCCGCCTCAACCTCCCAAAGTGCTGGGATTACAGACGTGAGTCACTGTGCCTGGCCAAAATTGGCAATCTTACAACAGAACTCCAGTTGTCCAAAGTTGATGAAAATGTCGAGGGAGATCAGATGAAAAGCCACTGAGGGCATGAAGACATGAGGACTTGTCTGAGCTGGACAAGTTCCAAATAAATGAGGAAAAAGCATTCAAAAAATGATTTAAATATCAAACATCTGAAAGTCACACTTGGGAAAACTGATAACATCTTTGAGTATTTTATGACCATCATCTTGGTCAACAAAACTCAAATGTCAAGAGAAGATGTCACATCAAATGATCTGGTTGGAAGATGCAGCCTCCTAAAATCAACACTTGATTCATTCTTCTTTTATTACTGTTCCCCATTGGGCATTTTCTTACACTATGATTATCACAATGAAGAAATTTAACATGATACAATATAACCATTATATCTACAGTCCATAATCAAATTTCTCCAATCATCCAATAATATTCTATATGGCTTTCTTTTTCCTGTCCCAGGATCCAGTCCAAGATGATACACTGCATTTTAGTTTCAGGTCTCTTTGTTCTTCTTTAATCTGGGATGCTTCCTCAGGCCTGCCTTTGTTTTCTATGACATTGATATTATTTAAGAATACTGACCAGCCAGGCACATTGGCTCACGCCTATAATCCCAGCACTTTGGGAGACCGAGGAGGGCGGATCACCTGAGGTCAGCAGTTCGAGACCAGCCTGGCCATGGTGAAACCCCATCTCAAAAAACAAAAACAAACAAGAAAGAATATTGACCATCTATTTTGCAGAATATCCCTCAAATTTGTGTTGGATGTTTCCTCATGATTCGATTCAGGTTATGCTTTTTTTTGGCAGGAACAGCACATGATCCCTCAATAGATCCCTCGGCGGATTCCACCAGGAGGTTCCGTCTGCCAGTGCGTCTCATCGTGGTGATGCTCACTTTGATCAGTGGGTTGTGTTCTGCCAGATTCTTTCACTGTACATTTCCCCTTTGTCATTGACAAATAATTTGTAAGGCCGGGCATGCTGCCTCATGCCTTTAATCCCAGCACTTTGGGAGGCTGCCGTGGGTGGATCATCTGAGGCCAGGAGTTCGAGACCTGCCTGGCCAACATGGTGAAACCCAATCTCTACTAAAAATACAAAAATTAGCCAGGCATAGTGACTCATGCCTGTAATCCCAGCTACTGGGGAGGCTGAGGCAAGAGAATTGCTTGAACCCAGAAGGTGGAGGTTGCAGTGAGCTGGGAGTATACCACTGCACTCCAGCCTGAGTGACAGTGAGACTCCAACTCAAAAGAAAAAATTGTAGAGGAGATATTTGGTAAAATACAGATAAAATTTACTATTAGTATGAGACACATTACATTCTCAATGCTGTATATCCATCACCACTATCCAGTTCTAGAACATTTCATCACCCTCAAAGTAAACTCTGTACTCAATAAGCAGAATATTCCCTATTCGCCTTTCCCCCAACCCCCAGCAACAACTAATGTGCTGTTTCTACGGAGTTGTCTATTTTAGATATTTCATATCATTGGAATCATACAGCATGCGGGCGTTTGGGTCTGTCTTCTTGCATTCAGCATAGTGTTGCAAAGGTCCATCCATGTTGGGCATGTGTGGGAAGGAATTTTGAGATAATGTAAAGATCTTATCTCTCATGCAATGTTCACTTAGAGTTTAAGCATTCACTGATATTTCTGAAACAGAATCTTTTTTTTTTTTTTAATTGAGATAGAGTCTTGCTCTGTTATCCAGGCTGGAGTGCAATGGCATGATCTTGGCTCACTGCAACCTCTGCCTCCCGGGTTCAAGCAATTCTCCTGCCTCAGCCTTCCCAGTAGCTGGGATTACAGGCACATGCTACTGCATCTGGCTAATTTTTGTATTTTTAGTAGAGATGGGGTTTCATCATGTTGGCCAGGCTGATCTTGAACCCTTGACCTCAGGTGATCTGCCCACCTCAGCCCTACAAAGTGCTCGGATTACAGACATGAGCCACCACGCTTGGCCCAAAATAGGATCATTTTTAAAAGCCTTTTTCTGGTACCAACTCTTCCCCCTCCTCTAGTGGACATGCGCTAACTTCACAAACCCTCACCTTTTCACTGCCAGCTCTCCTCTCTAACAGTGCTCATTCTCACCCTCACTGTCCCCCCATAGAATGGATCAAGGCTCATGGGCTCACACCGGGGCCACTCCTTGAGACGCAGGACTCATTAACAACAGGCAGGAGCTGTAAGTCTGCAGAACTCAGTTCTGACAGGTCCTGGCAGTGATTCTGCACATCACCACTTAGAAGGACCCAATGAACCAGCTTAGAGATTCTTCTAATTCTTTCAAAAAGGACAAACTCCCCTTTGTTTAGGCCTGCGTCATTCTTAGCTGCCATCGTATGCTGCTGCCTCTCAAAATGATGCATTCCTTTTTTTTTTTTTTTTAAATAGATGCATTTCTGACCTTGGGGGAGAAAAGGGGTCATGTACCATGCTGAATATCCTGTTACTTTAACATCAGCTGGAATGCCCAAATGCCAACTTCACCAGGGCCACAAATGCATATGGAAGTATCACTAAAACTTTATAGAAAATTAAAAAAAAAAAAAGTTTTAACTCATTCTTTAGAAACAGATGGAATTCCAATGTTATAAGGCATTATTTTGGATAGTGCATTGATAAGGTATAAGCAACACTGAACCACATGGAGAAAAAGTCCCCATTCCAACCCTTCTGGGTTCACCAAGGAAAAGAGCCAGTTTGGTGCTAGTCAGTCTCTAATACTTGCTAATTTCTTTTTAACAAAAAGAGAAAGCAGATCTTTGGTTAGACCATATTTGTAGCTAGAATTTAATAACACCATTTTGAGTTCATTACATTTATTTTTAAGGTCCTTTCTTTATTATAAGGAAGAAACATCACTTAAAGTAGTGACACAAAGTATCATTTTAAAACCAAGTTATTGAACCTTTAAAAGTGAATAATTTAGGGAAAATGTTACGTAAGTAAAATGACAGGTGGTCCTCAGTGTCACCAGAAATCCTGAGGGTGGTTGTCAAATGCTGATGTCTGGGGGGTACTGCTTTAAGCTCTGGGAATGGTTTCATTTGGACATTTCAGACATCAGAAGCAGGCTTCTATAGAGAAAGGGATAAGTTTTTATGAGAAGTCAAGTAAGGTTTTGAGGCCAGTGTAAGGGAAAAGGCGGCCAGAGGTTGGTTTGAACCATTAGGTACTCCAAAAAATAAGGAAATAGAGAAGTAAAGGTCTCCTACTTAGTACTCTCTGGTAATGACATCTGGAATTCAGGTCTCCAGTAAAAATCAAAATGGGGTAGCTCAATTTTAGGACTTGTGAACCCAGGACACTGCTGGTGACTTCATCCGAGGCTTTGGAGGAAGTTATTCGTAAGTAGCGGAAATCCCCCAATGATTAAGAGGTTATAAAAATAACCCTTTACTCCTGCATCTATATACCAAAATAGGTCTCCCTTCTGCGCCACCATCCCGACGCTGGTCTGCCAGCGCCCGCTTAGAGGCAACCACGCTTCTCAGTTTCCTGTGCCTCCTTCAGAGACATTTATTGGGAGAACACTTATGCTTCACTCTTCACGTTTCCGAGTGAAGGGAGCTGTACCAGAGTAACACTCCAGGCCTCTTGCCCCGCCCCTCACGCATTCCTTCACTCCTGATTGGAGGAAGCGCCACTGTCCACTTTCTGGATTGATGGAGTGCATTTATTCCAGGCTCCGGTGCAGTGCTTTGCCCTTCCCTGCACCCCCTCCTGGGCATCGCTGCTCCCACAGAGCCCCAGTCAACTTTCCTTGGTTGGAGGGGCTGAGGGCTAGTACGGGACAGCAGTGAGGAGCTGGGAGCTCCAGCAAGCTCCTTTGGCCACAAGTCTAAGCCCCATCCTCCAACCATCTTTTCTAATAATACCCAGAAGAGAACATTCTTTCCCTGTGCCTACGAATCCACCTCATTCCTTGAATGGCTGCCTGGTGTTCCATTGTGCAGCTACACTACAATTTACTTAACTAGTTCCCTACTGGTAGCTATTTAGGTCACTTCCAGACTTTCTGCTGCTCTACACGGTACTGCTAACGAGCATCCTTCCACTTACACTTCTTTGCACACACCTTGCATTAATATATTGAAAGGCAGATTCCTAGTAGTGAAGGCGTTGAATCAAAGAGTACGTGCATTTATTTTGCTTGTAATTTAAACAATTTAATTTACTGCCTTGTACATTGGGCACTGTTCATACTGCATCAGCCTTGATCTTCAGAGGGTATCAAGTACTGGACAAACTCTTTTTTGTTTTTTGGAGATGGAGTCTTGCTGTTGCCCAGGCTAGAGTACAGTGGCACAATCTCAGCTCACTGCAACCTCCACCTCCCAAGTTCAAGCGATTCTCCTGCCTCAGCCTCCTTAGTTGGGCTTACAGGCATGCACCACCATGCACGGCTAATTTTTGTATTTTTAGTAGAGACAGGGTTTCATTATGTTGACCAGGCTGGTCTTGAACTCCTGACCTCAGGTGATCTATCGGTCTCTGCCTCCCAGAGTGCTAAGATTACAGGCATGAGCCACTGTGGCCAGCCAAGCATTGAACCAACTCTTAAGCATTTATGTGGGTGGGCAGAGAAGCCTTGATGTTATGTCTTTGACTCCTAACATGACATAAGTTGCCCCCAAGAAACATAGTTCTGGTCCGTAGAGACCAGCCTCCACCAACCCCAGGGCTTTTCCAAGTAGTGCTGTCTCCTTGCCACCACAGACACCCATGTTGCATCCTGCCCTCTCTGATGATATGAAAGAACAAACAGCTCCCTGGGTTGTGTGTTGGATGAAGGCTGGTCCACCAAGCCCAAGGTGGCATGAGAATTAATCCTTGACATTCACAAAAAAATTATTCTCCCTTCGAAAACTCTAATAGTAAATATGAATCCATCTCCTTCCCCCATCACACCTCAACCCCTATACCTGCCCTTGTGCCTGCAGGCTTCAGTGCTCTGCCGCTTTAGGGGGGCTGCGTTTTGTCTCAGTTCCCCGGAGCAGTCTCTCCATTCGCCCTCAGCTGGCTCTCTGGCACTGTCTAGGTCTCAATTCAAAATCACCTCCCCAGAGAAGTGCCCCGAGCATACCACGTAAAGTAGCCACACCCCCTCCGGCATAATCTACCCCATCCCCCTAGTTTAGTTTCTTTGGAGGATTAGCTTGGTCTGAAAGCATCTTATTCGCTCAGTTGTTTATTGTCTATCTCCCCCTCTGACAACTGTTTGCTATCATTGTCCAGTTCTAGAAATGCAGAGTAGTAAAGGCCCTTGGAAAACTCAAAGCCCCATTGTCCAGAGGCATTAATGAAAACCAGGGAGGACAAAGACTTGCTCCATCTCACAGCAAAGCAGGAACAAGCTCAAGACTAGACCAGGGTCTCCTGGCTACTCCTCCAATCACCCTGTCTATCTCAGTGGGAGACCCCTTAGAAGGCCCATGACAATCTTTCAAAAGTCAGTGATGTTCCCCAAAAGCCTCTGTCACTTTGAAGCATAACTTTCTCTGTGGAATACAAACTGTGTCTTTCTCCTTCTTTAACCTCTTCAGGGGCCAAGCAGAACATTCTAAAAGGCCACCTGAGTTTGGGCGTTTACCCACCTGAAGGTAGGAGACTGAACTGGATGAAATGTTCAAGTTTCTGTGTAGAAATCAAAGTCCTACGATCTGCAGAACTTCTCTTTTAAAAATGTTTTGCTCTACATAAAATGATGATTTTTTAAAGAAGATAATAGAACCAAAAGGCATATGGTGAAAACAGTCATTGTCTTACTGCTGTCCTGCAACCTGAAAGCAATTACTTTCAATCTTTTCAGCTGTTTCTACTTGACTTGTCATCTCCCTACTTCCAAACAATAGCTATTTCTTGATTATTATTAACTTCCTGTTTAGAGAAAAGTTTCTGTTTTTCATCACGATTTGCCCCCTATTTCCCTCGTTCCATCATTTCAATACAGTCTACATTTAGATCAATAATTGGCATTTACATGATTGCTATATAAATATTGTACTCTACAGAGCCAAATAGTGTACTATGATTGAAACTCCTTTTTCCCTAGCATTTCTAGTTTACTTCTTTCTTCTATCTTTTCTTCCTTCCTCACTGTGGTTCCATTTATTTTCCATATTTCTTCAGTTCCTTCCAATTTTTTTTTTTTTTTTTAGTCATTTCAAGATTTCTGTTGCAGAATCCCAAATGCAACACATGTATGGTTTTGGTTACAAGCCTGTGGTTAGCCTGATTCTTCACAGTGCACATTCTCCAGCTGGTAGTCTCTCTCCTGACTCTGCCTTTCCCTGTCTGCCAGGTGCAGCCTCAGCAACTCCTGCTGTCATAGGACAAATAGGACAAGCAATCCACGTGTGGCACTTTTCAGAGAAGATAGCAAATTTGCTTCTAACCTTGGGCAGGGCACAGGAGTTCAACATAACCCCAAGATGTGTAGGTGATAGGGCAGATCCCTGAGGAAGGGGTGCCCATAGGGGTTATGCCACATGAAAACCAGACTCCTCAGGATTAAAGGTCAGGAAAAGGTCATGATTAAGATCAGGAAAAATACACAGCACATCCTGCATGGGGTTTTCATGTCAACCTTATGATGCTGGCAGAGCAAGGTGTAATTATCCCCATTTTACAGATGAGAAACCAAAGCTCCTAAAATGGCTCTGGGTGATTTGCCAAAATTCACAGGACTGCAACTCACTAGTTTTCCAGTTCCAAATACAGGGCATTTTTCTACAACTCTCTTTCCTACTCACATGCTTAAGACCTGGTGAAAACCACACATCAGCTTAATTAAGATCAGGAGAGACAGCACAATGCAGTGTCAAATTATCTTTGTGTCCACTGAGCTTTGTACCAGGCAGGAAGAATCTGCGAAGGCAGCCTCTCTCTGCACTGGCCCATTCGCTAAGGTTGAGAGATGACTGGGCTAATTAAGAGAGGGCCTGATTAAGAACCATGCTTTAGGCTGGGTGCAGTAGCTTATGCCTATAATCCCAGCACTTTGGGAGGCCAAGGTGGGTGAATCACCTGAGGACAGGAGTTTAAGACCATCCTGGCCAACATGGCAAAACCCTGTCTCTACTAAAAATACAAAAATTATCTGGGCGTGGTGGCAGGTGCCTATAGACCCAGCTACTCAGGAGGCTAAGGCAGGAGAATCATGAGAATCGCTTGAACCCAGGAGGCAGAGGTTGCATTGAACTGAGATCACACCGCTGCACTCCAGGCTGGGTGACAGAGTGAGACTCTGTCTCAAAACAAACAAACAAACAAACATGCTTTAGCCTTCATAGGGTTGGCTGCATTTTTCATCCTGTTAGCTCACTGGCCAACCTGAAGTGCTTGCTGTCTTTATTGATCTAACTTTGAGACTGGTTTGGATTATGGATAAAGTTTTTCCTTAATATCTAAAAGCAATTGCTATTTAGATATGCACATGTGGTAGAATGGGCTCAATGCTGTTTTTGAAATTAATTTCTAAATTAATCACCTTTTCTGGGTATCCAGAAACTCAGTGAGGTGGATCTCACTGAGTACAATAAATGGCCTGGATACCCCAACCTTAATTTAGTGCATTGTAGGTACCATGGTAAGCTGTCTTCAGATTAAAGCCCTGAATACTCCCCATTCTGTGAAATACTCATAATCACTTAAAATAATACAGAACACAGGATATTATAACTTCAGACTTAAATTAATTTCTTTCTTCCTTCCTTCTTTCCTTCCTTCCTTCCTCCCTTCCTCCCTTCCTTCCTTCCTTCCCTCCCTCCTTCTTTCCTGCCTTTTGGCTCACTGTTAACTTCCACCTCCCAGGTTCAAGCAATTCTCTTGCCTCAGCCTCTGGAGTAGCTAGGATTACAGGCACGTGCCACCATGCCCGGCTAATTTTTGTATTTTTAGTAGTGATGGGGTTTCACCATGTTGGTCACACTAGTCTCAAACTCCTGACCTCATGATCTGCCCAAAGTGCTGGGATTACAGGGGTGAACCACCTTAAATTTATTTTTAAAGCACCCATAACCAGGGTAGGAGAACAGCAAATGGGTTTTTCAGGCAGCAACAAGCATCCTCCAGGCATAAGAGCTGGAGAGAGTGGGGCTGAGGAGGAAGAAAAAGAGAGGAGGAAGGGCTGAGGCACTGGGAAGTGTGGGTGGCATTATGGAAATTCTGAACACAAAGTGGAATATTCGTGGTCTGCTTTCGTAAGTTTCAACTTTTTTTTTGAGACAGAATCTCTGTCACCCAGGCTAGAGTGCAGTGGCACAATCATACCTCACAGCAACCTCGAACCCGTGGGCTCAAGAGATCCTTCTGCCTCAGCCTCCCCAGTAGCTGAGACTACAGCTGGACATCACCATGTCCACCTAATTTTACTTTTTGTAGCGATGGAGTCTTGCTGTGTTGCCCAGGTTGGTCTCAAACTCCTGGCTTCAAGGAATCCTCCCACCTCGGCCTCCCAAAGTGCTGGGATCACAGGCATGAGCCACGGTGCCCAGCTGGAGTTTTAAGTTCTGTAGTTTCACAGGAAGGACAGTGCTCCAGAAATGTCTATCCTGATCTCACATAATAAAGAGAACTGACATCTCCTCGCTTTTTCCTAAGTAGAGGTGCTGTCCTGCTTTGCCTTAGTCCAATGTTTGCTTAAAGTGTGTGTGTGTGTGTGTGTGTGTGTGTGTGTCGCACGTCTAGCCCTGGGTGTGGAGAAACACAAACAACCTTCTGGAGGCTCACTGGACCTCCCTCTTCCAGAAGCACATTTGGTTTGCTGTTGCTCGTGGCAAGTCACCATGAGGGTCTCATGGATAAATAAAAGGCTATGGGATCTGCCCATGGACGGGATCAGGGTCCCCCCGTCCTCTCCTTCCTAACCACGAATCTCCACCCGTGAGCCCCATCCCCGGCTTGCTGTTGCCAAAGGAAGTCGCTTTGGCACATGCTTCCTTACGTGCCAGGGAACAAGAGTGAGAGAGCCAAGTCGGCTTCCCGCAGGGGAGAACGTGCTGTTAAGATGACCGCTCCGTCCGCCCAACTCCATTCCCACCCTCGGAGCTCTTCCTACTATTTAAACCACAGCCGATTCTCAGCCTGAGTTGGAGCCTTTTCCCGGAATTGCAGGCAAAAGGACAATCCCGAGGTGTGGAACCTTTCAATACTGACCTGAGACGTTTGACGTCTAGAGGTCCGAGCCAATCTCCCAAATCAGAAGTGTTCCACCCACAGCTCCTGCTCCAAATGCCAGAGAACCCTGGGGAGGGCCAGGCTGGTGAGCAGTCACCAAGCCACTCTGGAAAGACTCCCAGGCCTGCTGCGGGGCTGGTGGGTCAACCCCAGGCTGGCCAGAACCCAGGCCCCTCCCATTGCCCAGAGCACTCCGAGGGGACGGAGGCTTTGGCCTCTGTTTTCAGGAAGACAGAGGTCAGCCCAGCCTCCTGCCCTAGTATCTGGACACCAGCCAGCCAAGAATATGCAGGCGTCTGAGGTGCCATGGGGAAGGAGGAGCCCATGTGCCCTGCACAGCCCAGCTCCATGCTCACTGCGGCTGCAGCTCTTGGCACAAAGTCAGCATTTGGCTCTCTCCGGAAATGGCAACAGGCGGGACACTGGAATTTGGCAGTGCCCCAGGGCAGAAGCCACTGAGGATCATTCTGTCTGTGCAGCCCTGAGTCTTCCAATCTCTTGGAATAATAACAGCCACAATTTCAACAATGATGAGAACCAACATTGATTGCCTAGTGTGTCCCAGGCACTGTTCCAAGCCCTTTTACCTGGATTAATTTATTCGTTATTCACCAAAACACTGTGATGGAGGTGTTTTTATTAGCCCTGCTTTATTTTTATTTTTTTGAGACAGAGTCTCACTGTGTTGCCCAGGCTGGAGTACAGCGGTGCAATCTCAGCTCACTGTAACCTCCACCTCCCAGGTTCAAGCAATTCTCCTGCCTCAGCCTCCTGAGTAGCTGGGATTGCAGGCACCTGCCACCATGCCCGGCTAATTTTTGTATTTTTAGTAGAGATGGAGTTTCAACATGTTGGCCAGGCTGATCTCAAACTCCTGACCCTCATGTGATCTGCCTGCCTTGGCCTCCCAAAGTGCTGGGATTACAGGCGTAAGCCACTGTGCCCAGCAGCCTTGTCTTACAGGTAAAGAAAATAAGGCCCAGAGAGATTGGACAATTTTCCCCATGTCACACAACTAGTAAGAGCTGGAGATGGCATCTGAGCCCAAGCAGCCTGGCACCAGAGAAACCATTAAGCAGCCTGCTTAAATCTGAATTTCCATTCCCTTCTGGGGTCCTGTTACTTTAAAAGCTGATCAGGGAGCTAGCCAGAGTCCTAGGGCCACACATGTCACTTCAGATGATGGCCACTGCTAAGCTGTTCCTCCAGGTCCCACATCCTGGGAATATGCTTTGCAAAGCACACTGGGGACAAAGAAAGCAGAGAACACAGGCCACCTCCGAGTCCTCTAGGCTGATGGCTCTTCCCACCACTGCAGGCAGGATAGATACCTGTCAGTGAGGGGACAGCCCTGTCAGAAGGACGGGCAAGGACTATGATATGCTTTGCAGGTGAGAAATCAAAGATAAGAAGTTTGTTCACATCATCCAATTTGCAGGCAGCAGAGCCAGGGCTCCAATCCCAGCCTTCTGATCACTAGCCCGTTGCCCATTCTTTAAAAAATGGAGCAGCTATTCACCCAGTATTTATTGAGCACCTGCTATGTACTGGGCATGAGTATGGCATGCTCTGTGTGCCCTGAAACTGCCGGGTCTGTGAAGCGCAAGGATGTATAAACTGATGGTGATGCACGCGATGGCAGACACTTGTGCTGTGGCTGGCCCTGTGTTGGGGTGGGAGCAGCATCAGAAGCTTCATGGAGGAAGCGACACTTGAGCCGGGTCTCTAAGGATGGGTGGAGTGGTGCAGAGAGGGTGTCACAGGCAAGGGGTTCGGGACACCACATGGTACAGAGTGGCACCCTTGGGAGGAGGGCGTGTACCAGGCTGGGCCCCAAGATGGACCAGGACTCTCCACTGGGCAAGAAACTTAAGGCCCTTGGAGACCACATGAAGGAGAGTGAATGTTATCTTGGAGGCCATGGGGGCTAGGAAAGCTTTGTAAGCAGAAAAGGCATGATCTGCTTCTAGAAGAAAACCATTCCACAGTCAGAAGGATGGAGTAGCATGAGGCAGATCTGAGGAAGCTGCTGGAGCAGCCCTGTTGAGAAAGGATGAGGGTCTCAAATGAGGTGGGAACAGAGGGGTGGGCAGAAGGAAGAGAGCCAAGAAACATTCCAGAAGCAGAGGCAACAGGACTCGACGATGGGCTGGGGAATGGGGCAAAGGATTCTAGTGCCACGATCCGATTGGGACGGGAACAGAAGGAGCATGTTTGAAGGATGAGGGAAACAGTTCATTTGGTTTTAGAAATTGGTGACATGGTGGAAATATGTTCAGGTGGCTGGAAAGAGAGGCAGGACTCTCACTCAGGAGAAAACAGGGGCTAGAAACGGAAATCCCGGTGTCATGGGTACGCAGATGGCAGACGAAGCCACTGACAGATACGAAACCCTGCGTGGGAGAAAGCACTAAGGGAGAAGAAAGGACGGAGAAGAGAAGGCCATGGAAGGAGACAGAGGAGTGGGCACAGAGGGGGGAGGACAACCAAGAGTGCATGGTGGGACCCAAAAGCCAAGAGAGAAGAGACTACAAAAAAGGGACAAAGAGAGAAGATTAGGTCATCAGCCAACTCGGCAACCACAATTTTAGGGAAGGAAACTAAAGCCCTTTATTTTTCTCCCTGTAGCCTCTCTCACGGTCTGATGTTACCTTGTAGTTGCTTACTTGGATATGAGGTATCTGCCTGCTACAGTGTTGGGGCCTGCCCTGTTTTTGCAGGACGGTATTCCCGGCACTTAGGACACGTCTTCCTGATAGACGGCACTCAGTGAAATGTGTCGAACGAATGACTAAAGAGGCCAGATTTCAGCTAAAGGGCTAATAACAAGTAAAAAAATGAACCTAGACTTTTCTTTAAAAGCTGGCAATAAAAGGAGAAAAAAATGTTTATCCAGGGCCCGGAGTTCCTTCTCATAGAAGAAACTCCAGGCCCAGATGGCTTCATGGGTGAATTCTGCCAAACACTTAAGGAAGAATAATACCGATTCTAAACAAACTGTTCCAGGAAACTGAAGAGGAGGGGACACCCGCAACTCATTCTGTGAGGCCAGCATTGCCTTGATTCCAAAACCAGACAAAGACATTACACAAGAAAGGAAAAGACAGACCAATATCCCTTCATGTGCACAAGTGGAAAAAATTTAGACAAAATTTTAGCAGATCAAATCCTCCCATCAAGAGGTGCACTCTATTTCTCCACCCACTAAACCCCAGCTGGCCTTGTGATTTTTTTTTTTAGACAGAGTCTAGCTCTGTCGCCCAGGCTGCAGCGCGGTGGCACAATCTCTGCTCACTGCAACCTCCGCCTCCCGGGTTCAAGTGATTCTCCTGCCTCAGCTTCCTGAGTAGCTGGGATTCAGGTGTGTGCCACCACATCCAGCTAATTTTTGTACTTTTAGTAGACATGGGGTTTCCCCATGTTGGTCAGGCCGGTCTCGAACTCCTGACCTAGTGATCTGCCTGCCTCGGCCTCCCAAACTGCTGGGATTACAGGAGTGAGCCACTGCACCCTGCCTTTTTTT
>PVKP010004895.1:19407-65122 GCA_004027715.1 Plecturocebus donacophilus | reverse complement strand
AAAGGACACCCTAAACCAGCCAGCCCCTAGCTGACCCACTAGCTGACCACAGCCGCATGAATGAGCCCAGCTGAGATTAGAAAAACCACCCAGCTGAGCTTAGCCCCAATTCCCCACCTACAGACTTACAGCAAAATCAGTGTTTTCTATTTTAAGCCATTACATTCTGAGGTGGTTTGTCACTCAGCAAGAGCTAACTGATACAGTGGGGATACTGCTTTATCTGATTCAGTGTTCCTCAAGGACAGAAACCATGACTCATTCACCTTCTCCAGTGCCCAAGGTTGTTCAGCAAATACTTGTTAGATGTTTGATAGTGTGTGCAGCTTTCACAGAGCAGCTAATAACTGCCATCCTGCCAATGACTGCTGCCTGACCCTTTCAGTTAACAAGTTCACTGCTGGCTGCTGTCATCCAAGGAGCTCCTATAATTATGCCACCCAGTAAAATCACACTGCAGCCCAGAGAGGGTTAATGATATACCTACAGGCACACAGCATGTCAGCATGAGACTGAGGTTGACACAGATTAAGTTGCTCTGGGTGAGGCAGGTGTCAAATGCAGGGTGTTCCCCAGCTTCACGCCCATTAGTTTAGGAATGTTCTTTCCTTCACAGAGTACCTTGTCTTGATAACTTTCAAGTAATCCCCAGGACATCAGTCACTATTAGTTTAATAGCTTTTCCTCTTTCTTGCTTTCTTTTTTTTTTTTTTTTTTGAGATGGAGTCTCACTCTGTCACCCAGGCTGGAGTACAGTGGCACAATCTCAGCTCACTGCAACCTCCATCTCCTGCATTCAAGCAATTCTCCTGCCTCAGTCTCCCAAGAGCTGAAACTATAGGCACGCACTACCACATCTAGCTAACTTTTGAATTTTCAGTAGAGATGGGGTTTCACCATATTGGCCAGGCTGTTCTCAAACTCCTGACCTCAAACGATCCACCCACCTTGGTCTCCCAAAGTGCTAGGATTACAGGCATGAGCCATACACCCAGCCACTTCTTCCTCTTTCGTAAGTAACAAGACCTATCATTTTTGTAGATGGATCTTTGCTGGCAAGTCAAAGGCTGTGCATCACTGTCTACAACTCAGCAAGGCCGAAGGAGTCTCAGGACTAGGAAATCAGGGCCCCACCTGATTAATCTGGGAGTTAACATAGGAAGGGGCTGCTGGGTAGCAGGAAGTAATTTGAGCAAAATGAGGTAAGAGCACAGACTTGAGCCAGACCGACTGGACTGTAGACTAGCAACTTAACCACACAGTGCCTGTATTTTTCCTCTCATCTCTGAAGAAGAGATGACATTGGTATCCCTACCGCCTGGACTGTTGGGAGATAATGAAGTGAAAGTAGTCGGAACAGCATCTAGCACATAGCAAATGCTACAAAGTGTTACTGACACAGGGCAGGTGAGCCCCCAAACTAGGGCTTTGCCCAGGAGGGTTCTTGGCATCACCCAGGAAAGAATTCAAGGGTGAACTGGTAGTGTTAGCAACTTTTATTGAAGTGGCAGTGTACAGCAGCAGCAGAAGGACTACTCCTTGGGGGGTAGGGTACCCCATAGGCAGTATGCCCAGAGGCAGTTCAGCAGTCATAGTTATACCCACTTTTAAGTATATACAAGTTAGGAGGTGGATTATGCATAAATTTCTAGGAAAAGGGAGGCATCAGGCAGTTGCATTGGAAAGGAGCAGTCACTTCTGTGTGAACATGCCTTATGGAAAGGTACTTCTGGCCAGGTGCAGTGGGTCATGCCTGTAATCCCAACACTGTGGGAGGTACAGGTGGGTGGATCACCTGAGGTCACGAGTTCAAGACCAGCTTGGCCAACATGGTGAAACCCCATCTCTCCTAAAAATACAAAAATTAGCTGGGTGTGGTGGCAGGTACCTGTAATCCCAGCTACTCGGGAGGCTGAGGCAGGAGAATCACTTGAACCCAGGAGGTGGAGGCTGCAGTGAGCCGAGATCACACCACTGCACTCCAGCCTGGGCGACAGAGTGAGACTCTGTCTCAAAAAAAAAAAAGTACTTCTGCCCTGTTCCTATTTTGGCTGGTCGGGTGGTCTGACGTGTGAGCCTTCCCTCCCAGTCTCACCGCCTGCCTCACTGCCAGTCATTAGTAGCATCGCAGTTAAGGGGTCTGTCCTAGAACAGCACCCCCCCCCCGGCCTTTCTCTTCCCCAGAGAGCCCGTGTTCTCTCCTCCCATCCACTACCACCAGTCTCAGAGAGGAAGCCACCAAATGGAAATAAACCACCAGGGCAGTCTCTGGGAGGGAAGGAAATGCAAACGGGCAACAGGCAGCTCAGTGCGTGTGGGGAAGCGGGGGACGCTTCAGGCACTGTCCCAGCTTCGCTTCTGCCGATGTTATCCCAAATCGCCATTCCTGCTTAGTTTACTCACTTTTTAAACCTACATTTTTATAAAAGGAAACCGTGTATCACAACTGAGATGGAAAGTCAGCGTCACCTGCCATAAATAGAGGGTGCTGGAAAAAAATAAATACAATGAAAACAAAACATTGTTATTAAATTCCAGCTCCAAGCTCTTGCTGCTCTAAAGCTCTGAGTCTAAGGCTGGGTTTCTATTTCTTTGCTAAAACAGGATGTCACACGTTTGGGAAGTTTTAAAGACACATTAGCACAGAACTGAGATTTCTTCTTTAAAGAGGTGAAAGAGAATTTAAAAGGCAGTGATTTGTAAGGAATTCTATGTTATTTAATGCTATGTGTCTGCTCCAACGAAAGCATTTCAGATAATTCACTTAATGTGTCAGTTCGTCTGGGTCACAGTGTTTCTGTGAAGGTGTTTTGGGATGAGATTCACATTTGAATCAGTGGGCTCTGAATCAAGCAGATTGCCCCTCCCTCGTGCCATGGGCCTCATCCAATCTGTTGAAGGCCCGGTAGAGCAAAAGTCTGACTTCCTTTGAGCAAGAAGGAATTCTGCCAGCAAACGACCTTCAGACTCGAACTACAGCATCAGCTCATCCATGGGTCTCCAAGCCTGCCGGCCCGTCCTGCAGATTTTAAATTTGCCAGCCTCCATGACCCCATGAGCCAATTCCCTAAAACAAACGGTCTCTCTATGTATGCACCCTGTTGCTTTCTCTGTAGAACCTGACGAATGCAGCATCGTCCCCTCAGGGTACCCAGCCTACATGGATTCACCAGCCTGAGAGCTGGAAGGTTGAGCCCCTTAACTGGGGACTTGGGGTGGGGGGAATCCAACAGGAAGTGACACTACCATGAAAAATCCAACACCAGGGCAGATCCTGAGCCAGCACCATGGAAACCCATTCCCAGGAACTTGGAATTTCAACGTAACATTTCCCTACAAGTGTGCCTAGGGGTCTATGAGGTGGCCATGCTGGAAAGAAAGGCAGTCCTCCCAAACCCCTCGCCCATCCCACTGGAGTGCTTCTGATGATGCTGCATCTGCCTAATGACATTGTCCGGCTGTGGAACTAGGAAACTGACTCAACAAAATGGGAATCGTGCACTCATGCAGTCTCAGCTGAAAGGCGCTGGTGTGATCATGAGAACACCCCGCCCCCAGCTGCTGCGTGGATTATTTTTCTAGCATCCAGTTTCCATCTGAACATGTCCCAGGACTGGGGACCTCACCATTGCCATGACCACATCTGATTATTAGACCCTAGACTTTAGAACAAGGGTTCCCAAACTTCAGTCATTTGTCTACTACCTTCTCAAGTACAGCTGGAAGATTTTCCTTCATAATTGTCCTTAAATCAACCCACTTTCTAACATAAATACATTTATTTTAAAAAGAAATATTTTGGCTCCCTGGGAATGGAAAATCAGCATCATTTGCCATAAATAGAAATTAATTGTGAAAATAAATACCCCCTACCCCCAAAGTTCACAAATTCTGGTTCAGGGCTGTTGCCTGCCATAGGAACTAAGCTGCAGACCTGCTGTAAGTTAAAGAAGGGAAACTAGAGTTAAAGAGACATTAAACACCTTAGCCTCAGCTAAGATTGCCCCTTGATGGAATCAGAAGAACTGAAAGAGAACTGAAAAGGGTATCACTTTCCCACTGACTGATTTAACGTCACTTAAAGACAGAGCCATCTAAAATCACTCCAGCATCATGAATTCTACTGTGCGGAAAACAGCATTAAACAGGGATCTCTCTTCCATTCATTTCAGTTCTGTCTTCAGTGGTCTCAAACCAGGAAGCCACAAAGCAGATTCCCTCACTTCCTTCCACCTCACCCAGCCCATTGCCCTGGCCCCAGCCTGTCCCAGAATCTCTGGCAGGACTTAGCTTAGACCCAGGAGCCCTGGCCCCCTAAGAACCTGGTCTAGTCCTACAAAATTTCACCACTGGACACTTCCTAGGAGCTAGGCACCAGGAGAGGCATTAAATTAAAACCCTGGGAAGCAGAGAAGTCGGACCCCTCATAGATGGCTGGTGGGAAGATAAAATGATGCAGCTACTGTGCAAAAGTCTGTCAGTTCCTCAAATAATTAAACGTAGAGTCCCCCTGTGACCCAGCAATTTCCCTCCTGGACATACACCCAAGAGAAATGAAAACATACATCCACAAAAAGATTGTACATGAATGTTTATAGCAGCATTATTCACAACTGCCAACGACAGAAACAACTCACAATCCATCAATGGATGAATAGATACATAAGATAGGTACATCCATGTAATGAAGTATTATTCAGCCATCAAAAGGAATGAAGCACTGATCCATGCCATGCTGTGGATGGACCTTGAAAATATTACGCTAAGTGAAAGAAGCCAGGCACAAAAGACCACATATTCTATGGTTCTATTTAGATGAACTGTCCAGAAGAGACAAAACCATAGAAAGAAAGTGGACTGGTGGCTGGTTAGAACTGAAGGAGTACAGGAAAATAGGGGAGGTGATATCTAAAAGGTATACAACTTCTTTTTGAGGTGATGAAAATATTCTAAAATTGACTGTGGTGATGGTCACATATATCTGTGAATACATGAAAATATAATTAATAGTATCCTTTCAAAAACTCATTAAACAGACTAGGTACAGTGGCTCATGCCTATAACCCCCACACTTTGGGAGGCAGAGATGGGAGGACAGCTTGAAGCCAGAAGTTTGAGACCATCCCTGGCAACATAGCAAGATCCCATCTCTACAAAATCAAAAAATGAGTTGGGTGTGGTGGCACACACCTGTAGTCCCAGCTACTCAGGAGGCACCCAGGAGTTTGAGGCTGCAGTGAACTAGGATCAAGCACTGTATTCCAGCCTGGGCAACAGAGCAACACCCTGTCTCTTAAAAAAAAAAAAAAAAAAAGGAGGGTGCAGTGGCTCACACCTTGAATCCCAGCATTTTGGGAAGCAGAGGCAGGCGGATCACCTGAGGTTGGGAGTTTGAGACCAGGCTGACCAACATGGAGAAACCCCACCTCTAGTAAAAATGCAAAATTAGCTGGGCATGGTGGTGCATGCCTGTAATGCCAGCTAATCAGGAGGCTGAGGCAGGAGAATCGCTTGAACCTGGGAGGCAGAAGTTGCAGTGGCTGAGATTACACCATTGCGCTCTAACTGGGCAACAGGAGCAAAACTCCATCTCAAAATTTAAAAAAAAAAAAGAAACAACAAGAACCTCAAAAAAAAAAACCTTCTTAAACAAAGATTTTTAAAAACCAGAAAGTTACGAGTTCACTGGAAGCTGGTATTTCAATATCTCTGTCCTCCTGGGTCTAATGCAAGAAGGACACCCTGATCAAAGGGCCCTCTGTTGCCCCTGCTGTGGGAGGGAGGGTGGAAACCATGGGTCAGAGCCACGGTCTTGAGTTAAAGGGCTGGTCTGGGCCGGGATCCCTCTCAACCCTCAGACCATGCCACAGCTACAAGTGATCAGCTACCCCCCCAGGGCCTGGGACAGAGCCAGTTCTCCACTTCTCTGAATGCCCCAAGTGGTGGGGCATGTGTGTCCCCATGTTCACAGGTGGCTACCTGTCCATCAGTGTGTTCACTAAGTACACAGAGCATGTGAGGCTCTTTGCAGGCACTGTGGGAGGACAGGAAGACATGGACCACTGGGACCCGGCCCTCACAGAGAGCTCAAAAGAACTGTCAGGTTGGTTTCATGCCCCAAACCAGTGCCCTTTCTTTTCCCCACAACAAATCAAGCTCACATCCCACCCCTTGGGACAGTGGGACCTTTGCATGTTCAGTTCCCTCTTTCTGGAACATTCTTAGATCTTGGTGTAACTGACTTCTTCTCTTCATTCAGCCCCAACTCCTAAGTCAGCAGAGAAGCCGCCCCAAATTTTCTGTTCTACATGAGCTGCCTGCCTTCAGCTCTTGAATCACTAAACATTATCTGCTATTTTCTTATTTATCTCTGCACTTCTTCTTTCTGTTTTGCCTCTCTGGAGTGGAAGCTCCCAATAGGCAGGCATTTATGTCTGTCTCACCACTGCTTTGTCTCCATGCCCAGCACAGTGCTTGGCCCACAGTAGATACTCAAGTCATTAACAGTGGAGTGAGGGATGCTGTTTTCAAGGGCATTCTCATCCCCACTCCAGGTCTCGCCAAGAAGCCTCAAGCCTCCAGTGGCGGGGAAATCTCCAGTGAGGGGGTGTCGAGATGACAGTACTGCATTCTCTTCCCCTTGGCAGCCCCATAGCCTCCAGCTCTCTGACTCCTCTGAGGGCAGGGAGTATGAATAATTCCAAGGCTCATGATGTGCTTGGAGACTGCTTGGAAACACCAATGAGGATGCCTAGGGCAAGGGGAATAGGGGCTCAGACCAGGCTCTGGAACATACCTGGGTGGGTGATCCAGGCATTTGGGCTACAGCCCAGGGAGGGAGAAGGACAGAGAGCTAGGAAGCTCAAGGAAAGGCCAGGCGTGGAGGGTCAAGTCCAAGGTGGGGCTTCAGCAGGACAGGACGCTGGTTCTCCAGGAGCCCTAAGGACCCCCTGAGGAAAAGGCAAAGTGGGGATACTTGGGTTCCCTGCAAGATGACCTCCAGAGCCGCCCCACCCTCATACAGCAAACCAAAGCTCTTCCTGATTCACATTCTGCCAGGGTTGTACATGGACTCGCTGTGTACAGCATGAAATGCCACAAGAGCAAGGGGAAAATGGAAGAATGGAGGCGTTTCAGATAGTTTCCATCAGAGTATTGTCTGCTTAGATTCATAGCAATCCCTGTTTTATAGATGAGAAAATGGAGGGGTAGCCAGGTTAGGTAGCTTGTCAAAGGTCACACCCCCAGTACATGGCAGAGCTGGGAGTAGAACAGTCATACCCTTCACCATCATCTTACCTCATTCTATAGCCCAGAGCTGTAGAATGAAGGAAGACAGACACAGATAGCACAGCAAAGGCTTAAGCACAATCAATCTGCAATGTCAGGGCTGCAGAGAAATCAGGCTGCAGGACGTAGAAGGGCATAGCATTGGGGCTTTCTTTACTCTAAACCAATTAAATCAGTACCTCTGGGGACGGCCCCCACCAATAGGTGCTAAAAGATGCCTGGTGAGACCAGGCGCAGTGGCTCACCCCTGTAATCCCAGCACTTTGGGAGGTCGAGGTGGATGGATCATGAGGTCAGGAGTTCGAGACCAGTCTGGCCAACGTGGCAAAATCCCATCTCTACTTAAAAAAAAGTACAAAACATTAGCCGGGTATGATGGAGGCGCCTGTAATCCCAGCTTCTCGGGAGGCTGAGGCAGAAAAATCACTGGAACCCGGCAGGCAGAGGCTGCAGTGAGCCGAGACCGCACCACACCACTCCAGTCTGGGCAACAGAGCGAGACTATCTTTAAAAAAAAAAAGATGCCTGGTGATTCCAATAAACAGCAAGGTTTGCAAACCACTTCCCTTGGCCCTTAAATGAAAACATTTGAAGCACCAGCTGCCTCACGTTCCTGGTGAATTGAGGTCAAGTATACCATAGACACCAACATATATTTATATTTATGTATATATATATATATATATACATATAAAATGTATTATTACATATTTACATGTATATTCACGAGTGCCTCTCAGATTGCTTGGTACCAGACCAAATCCTTTTTTCATGATGCCTCCTGGGAAAGAGAACTGACTTATTTTCCCAACACCAAGACCCTGCTGCTAGAGTGGTAAACCCGGTCCCACTAACACACCAGCGAGTGAGGAAAAGACGTTGGCGCATCTTCCTTTATCTTTTGTTTCCTCCATCTGGCTCTGCCAGGAAGTCACAGGGTAACCTGGGGCAAGTGCCACCTGCTCACTGGGCCACAGTTCCTCCGAGATAGACCAAGAGGAAGGCCGGATTAAAGCCGCATTCCCCGAGTGTGATCACCACCTTAGGTCCAGTCACTTAGAAGCAAAGACTAGGGTGCGGATTCTTGCGTTAGGAATTTTCTTTGTTTTTTTTGAGATAGAGTTTCACTCTTCTCCAGGCTGGAGTGCAACGGCACAATCTCGGCTCAGTGCAACCTCTGCTTTCCCGAGTTCAAGCGATTCTCCTGCCTCAGCCTCCTGATAGCTGCGATTACATGTGCCTGCTACCACACCCGGCTAATTTTTTGTATTTTTGGTAGAGATGTGGGTTTCACCATGTTAGCCAGGCTGGTCTCGAACTCCTGACTTCAGGTGATCCACCCACCTCAGCCTCCCAAAGTGCTGGGATTACAGGCTTGAGCCACCCTGCCTGGCTGTTCTAGGGATTTTCTACGAGAGGCTCTTGGGTGAAACCCAGAAGAAAGTCATTCAAAGCCTGCACTCATGACAGCTGGAGGAGACAGGTACATAAACCAGCAAAGGGGACCTAGGTGGGCCCCCAGTGTCAGTCATACCACTGTGATCATTTCTGTGTGTGCACTACCTGTTCTACTCATTACTCACAGTTTTCCTTAAAACACATTAAGCTTAAATTGATTCATTTTTAAAACGTTTGTTCTGTTTTGCTTTTTGTTTTTAAAACAGAGTCTCTCTCTGTTGCCCAGGCTGGAGTGCAGTGGCATGATCACAGCTTGCTGCAGCCTTGACCTCCTGGGCTCAGGTGATGCTTTTGCTTAGCCTCCTGAGTAGCTGGGGCTACAGGTGCATGCCACCACACCTGGGTAATTTTTTTAAATTTTTTGTAGAAATTAGGGTCTCCTTATGTTGCCCAGGCTGGTCTTGAACTCCTATACTCAAGTGATCCTCCCACCTAGGCCTCCCAAAGTGCTGCGATTACAGGCATGAGCCACCACACCCAGCTGTATTCATTTGTAAGCATACACCACACTGTAAATGGACAATCAGCGTCACTTGCCAAGGGACACTTAAGTAATACACTGACAGGCATATGAGCATCTTTACCATCGCCTGTATGCTACAGAAGTCATTTCCAAATGCCTGTGGGCGTGCAGACCCCACTCTGGGCGTGTCCATGATTAAGCCTCTCTCAGGCTCTGGTCTGGAAGAATGTGACCCCATGTCACACTGGTATAAACGGATACTGATCATGCCACTCAGGCTTGATGTGACTCCAGACAGAGCCAACTGCAGGAGGGAGAAGGTGCAGCTGGCCTGACCCTAGTGATCTCTCAGGGCTTCCAAACCCCCTGCCCTTGCAGGCTCCAGCTCAGGGCTCACCCAAGGCTCGGGGTCTCCCTTCTCTCACTCCTACCCTGGGTCTGCTGAGATGCTGGGGATGTATCTTGATGGTTACTGGGGTGCCCTGGTGAACTATCAGATAGGAAGCGATGGTCCCCTGTGCCTACCAGCACTTGCTGTGCTTAAACAAATACCATCAGAACTAATGGCAGAGGAGAAAATCTGACTTAACTTCAGGGTAGAAAGTATCCCTGAAAAAACGGTGAGTCTTTTTTTTTTCTCTAAAGACAGAGTCTTGCTCTGTTACCCAGGCTGGAGTGCAGTGGCGCAATCACACCTCACTGCAGCCTTGAATTCCTAGCCTCAAGCAATCCTCCCGCCTCAGCCTCCAGAGTACCTAGGACTACAGGTGCACACCACCACACACAGCTAATTTTTATTTCATTTTATTTTTGAGACAGAGTCTCACTCTGTCACCCAGAGCTTGAGTGCAGTGGCATGATCTCAATTCACTACAACCTCCACCTCCTGGGTTCAAGCAATTCTCCTGCCTCAGCCTCCCAAGTAGCTAGGACGACAGGCATGCACCACCACACCTGGCTAATTTTTGTATTTTTAGTAGAAACAGAGTTTCTTCATGTTGGCCAGGCTGGTCTCGAACTCCTGACCTTAGGTGATCCACCCTCCCTCAGCCTCCCAAAGTGCTGGGATTACAGGCATGAGCCACCATGCCTGGCCTAGTATGAGCCTTAAAAGTCTTAAAGGAAAAAGAAAGTTAGCTGGGCAGAGAGAGGAAGGGAACATGGAAGAAGAAGGGTAAGTGAAGAGGAGGTAGAAGCAGTGGTGAGAGGGAATTAAGAGGTACAGGAACTAAGGAAAAAAGAGTAGGCTAGAGGAGAAAGCAACAGCACAGAGTGATGAGTCCAGAGAAGGCGTTAGATTGATTTTCAGTAGCCTCAAAATGAAAAAAATAAATAAAAAAAGATCAGTATGTCTCACCACCAACTGCACTGGGGCACCTAAAACACCCTGTGCCCTGGCCCCTGCCTCCAGAAATTCTGATATCATTACTTTGGATGGGGCCTGGACATCAGCATTCTATCCAGATTCCCCAGGGGATTCTGGTGGGCAGCCAGCCAAGGACCTCTGAGCCAGATCATGCAAGGCCTGCTTTTCCTGAAGGAGCAGTTGAAACTACTGAAGAATTTTAAGTGGGGCAGGGGAAGAAGGACTTGGTTGGCTTCGTATCTCTGTCAGGTCCTTCTGGATGCATATGGGAAATGGACTGCAAGGCCAGAGCAGCTGCAGGGACAGAGGTCATGGAGCTTGTGCAACTGTCAAAGCAAAAGATGGCATCGGTCTGGGCCAAGACAGACGCCACTGAGATGAAGAGGAGGATGGATTACAGGACTGATGGTTTGCATGAAGACACAGAGGACGGCTCCAGGCTCTCAGTGTTAGCTGGTGATGGGTGGTGGTGTGTACTAAGAGGCCACCACTGTTGGTGCAGAGACCAGCCTAATCGACCGCTGTCAGCTTTTCCTGGACTCCAGGCCCTGGGCTTCAGGGCTCGTGACCATCCATCTGAATTTCAAGACACTTTCCCCATGAATAGGACAGAGGACTCAAGGCTACCTTGTCTCATTTTACTCAAAAGATTATATCATCTGATGATCTAAATATATTTGGAAAAGTAAACAAGGGAGCAGGACAAAGAGGAGATTTTTCGTTTTTCTTCTGTACCCTAGACAGATAAGGGCAAGCAAAGGCCCTTGAAAGATTTGGGTTTCAGCGGGGCACAGTGGTTCACAACTGTAATCCTAGCACTTTGGGAGGCCGAGGAGGGAGGATCACTTGAGGCCAGGAATTTGAGAGCAGCCTGGACAACAAAGCAAGACCCAGTCTCCACAAAAATTTTTAAAATTAGCTGGGTGCACCTTGGTCCCAGCTACTCAGGAGGCTGAGGACAGAGGATCACTTGAGCCTGAGAGTTCGAGGCTGCAGGGAGCTATGACTGCACCGCTGCGCTCCAGCCTGGGCAACCCAGCGAGGTCCTGTCCCCAAAAAAAAGAAATGGGGGTTTCGCTTGACCCTCCCATAAATGATCCTCCACCCACTGCTAGATAAATTTTATTACAGGAGCCGAGTCTATTTTTGTTCACTGCCCAGCACATAGTAGGTGGCCAGTAAATGTTAGAATGAACGCGTGAGGAATCAATCAGCATAGATGACCTACCTCAGAACTCCTGAGTTCAGGAATTCAGGATTATCTCCAGAATAAATGTCACAGCCTGGGAGTCAGTTTGCAAATAGCACCCCCTCGACCCTCCACACGTCTGTACACAATCCCGTGCAGCCGCCACCATCCACTGGCATCTGCCTAATGTCTTCAGAATGTACCTGTCACCCCCTCAGCAGACACCATTTTATTCACGCCACAATTACTAAGCTCTCATTCTGGGACAGATGAGGACCTCAAGGTTGGAACACTGCAATGAATTAGAGAAGCTCCCATCCCCACCCCAAAGACAAATGCCCACTACAAGAAAACTGGGACCCCAAAGTGCCTCCTCCATCACTTCTATGAGAGAAACAACCCTTCACTTCGGAGTGAAAGGGAGTGGTCAGCACGGTTTTTCTTGTTTTGAGATGGAGTTTCGCTCTCGTTACCCAGGCTAGAGTGCAGCGGCACATCCTTGACTCACTGCAATCTCCAACTCCTAAGGTCAAGTAAACCTCCTGCCTCAGCCTCCGGAGTAGCTGGGATTACAGGCACCTGCCACCAGGACTGGCTAACTTCTTAAATTTTTGGAGTAGAGATGGGGTCTCACCATGTTGGCCAGGCTGGTCCGGAACTCCTGACCTCAGGTGATCCACCCGCCTCAGCCTCCCAAAGTGCTGAGATTATAGGCATGAGCCACCATGTCTGCCCGGTATTTTTGTTGTTGTTTGTTTTGGTTTTTTTTCTTTTTAGAGGTGGGGGTCTTGCTCTGTTGCCCAGGCTGGAGTGCAGCGGCAATCTCAGCTCACTGCAGCCTCAGATTCCTGGGCTCAAGCGATACTCTCAACTTAGCCTTCAGAGTAGCTGGGACTACAGGTGCATGCCACCATGCCTGGCTAATTTATATATATATATATTTTTTGTAGAGACAGGGTCTCACTATGCTGCCCAGGCTGGTTTCAAACTCCTGTGCTCAAGCAATCCTTCTGCCTAAGCCTCCCAAAGTTCTAAATTACAGTCCTAAGCCACCACACCTGGCCACTGTTAACTCCGTGAACAGCACCCAGGCTGGAAACACATTATGTTCATTGACATCCACAATGTGAGGTCCCAAGGGGACTGGACGACCCCTGCTCAGATCGCTCACCATTCCTTCATCTCTGGATTTCCAAGACAGTCCCTAACTGGGCGATCCCTGGAGTCTCTGACACCTCACGGCCCAACTCATCATCTCCAGCTCCCCACCCTCACACCTGCACAACCTCCATCACTTGCCAAGCTCAGGGAAAATGAGTGCATTATTGCTGAAGTAGGCAATTGATGAAGACAGTCTCTCAGTTACAGATAAGACTTGAGATAAGATTGTATCCTTTCAATCCAGTTCCTTCCCTCCCCTCGGAGAGGCAACCGCATGGATCTCCTGGGATGTCTCTTCCAGACATTGTTCCTCCTATAAACATGTGAGGCCACGGAAAATACAAGAATTTCTGTTTATGTTTATATGAACAGTACATTTTTCCACGTATACCTCTCCTGGTGGGTCTTTTTTTTTTTAACTCAGTAATGTCATAGGGCTCTTCCCATCTTGGTACAATGGATAAACCTTGTTTTTTTGTTTTCGTTTTTGAGACAGAGTCTTGCTTTGTCACCCAGGCTGGAGTGTAGTGGCATGATCTCAGCTCACTGCCACCTCCATTTCCTGGGTTCAAGCAATTCTCATGCCTCAGTCTCCCAAGTAGCTGAGATTACAAGGGCACGCCACCACGCCCAACTATTTTTTATATTTTTAATAGAGACGAGGTTTCACTCTGTTGGCCAGGCTGGTCTGAAACTCCTGAATTCAAGTGATCCACCCGCCTCAGCCTCCCAAGGTGCTGGGATTAAAGGCATGAGCGACCGTGCCCGGCCCCTTGTTCTTTTTAACTGCCGTAAAATATTCTGCAAAATAACTGATGAATATTGAGGTGGCTTCCATTTTTCCTTTTATTCATTTCTCATCTATCACTGGATATTCTATTCCGACAGTGCTCTGTGAGAATCCTCACACCTGCCTCCTTAGCCAGGTTCCTGGGGATGTAGAAGGGAAGCCGACTCCACACCGTGCCTCCCACATCCCTCCCTTCACGTACCCAGCACTGAAGACAAACCAGGCACCCACTACTCCTCAAGCAGGGTCCCGGCTCACAATCTCTGCCTTTTCAAAATCATATGTATATTTTTTTAGAGAAATAGAAATGCTTTTACACTGTTGGTAGAGCGTAAATTAGTTCAACCATTGTGGAAGACAGTGTGGCAATTCCTCAATGATCTAGAAATAGAAATGCCATTTGACCCAGCAATCCCATTATTGGGTATATACCCAAAGGATTATAAATCACTCTACTATAAAGACACATGCCCATGTATGTTTATTGAGGCGCTGTTCACAACAGCAAAGACTTGGAAGCAGCCCAAGTGCCCATCAACGTTAGAATGGATAAAGAAAATGTGGCACATATACACCATGGAATACTATGCAGCCTTAAAAAAGGATGAGTTCGTGTCCTTTGCAGGGACATGGATAAAGCTGAAAACCATCATTCTCAGCAAACTGACACAAGAACAGAAAAGCAAACACCGCATGTTCTCACTCATAAGTGGGTTTTGAACAGTGAGAACACATGGACACAGGGAAGGGAACATCATACACCGGGGTCTGTCAAGGGTTGGGGGTCTAGGGGAGGGATAATAGGGGTGGGAGGAGAGGGGAGGGATAGCATTAGGAGAAAAACCTAATGCAGATGATGGGGTGATGGATGCAGCAATCCACTGTGGCACATGTATACCTATGTAACAAACCTGCACGTTCTGCACATGTACACCAGAATGTAAAGCATAATAATAAAAAAATATATATATATACATACTTTTTTTAAAAAAATTAAGAGATGGGTCTCACCGTCTCTCAGGCTGGAGTGCAGTGGCACAATCATAGCTCTTAGCAGCCTAGAAGTGGCAGCAGCCTCGAGGTGACAGCCTTAAAGCCCTGGGCTCAAACGATCCTCCCGCCTCAGCCTCCCAAGTAGCCAGGGATACAGATGTGTGCCACCATACCCGCTAACCTCTGCCTACTCTCTCACTGTTCCTTGCTGCCTGACCATTCTTGAATCATCTCTGCTTGGGGAATTCGAAAGATCCTCCCAAGCCCATCTCCAGCCCCACAGGCTTAAGGAAACCTTTGTATACCACATACAGTGGGCTTTCCCGAAACCACAACTGATGGCCCTGGTCCTGGAGCTTGTATTCTTGGACTTGTCACCCCCATCACCAGATTATAACCTCCTTTGAAGACAGGGAAATTCCCCATTGTATTGCCAAAGCCTGCAGCAGCTCACTGCACAGAGTTGTTTAATAATAACCCATCAAGATTAAAGTGAGGAAGCCAGCCTCTCCCTTGGCCTCCTTTGGTTCAAGCAAACCACAAACAAATCAAGCCACCTCCATGTGCATCAATCTATCATCTCCTCTGATCCTGAGACAACGAACAAAGGTCATCAGAGTGGAATCATGACCCTCATTAAAGATGAAGGAAGCTAAGTGACAGGTTTTGGTCTGAAGCCGAACACAGAGGCGTCTTTGCAAAAGAGGGGCCTGAGCTGGGATCTCTCAGATACTTCAAGACGAGGTGTGTTTCTAAAAGTGAGACACGTCCATTCTGGCCCCTCTTATAAATCCACCTCCCACCGGTTTGGTGGCTCATGCCTGTAATCCCAGCACTTTGGAAGGCTGAGGTTGGTGGATCACCTGAGGTTGGGAGTTCGAGGCCAGCCTGACCAACATGGAGAAACCTCGTCCCTACTAAAAATGCAAAATTAGCCAGGTGTGGTGGCGCATGCCTGCAATCTCAGTTACTCCGGACGCTGAGGCAGGACAATCACTTGAACCCAGGAGGTGGAGGTTGCAGTGAGCTGAGATTGCGCCATTGCACTCCAGTCTGGGCAACAAGAACAAAATTCCATCTCAAAAAAAACCATCTCCCAAAAAGCAGGCACTCTAGTACTCAGACTTTTGCCAAACCCAAGGACCACTGTGCTTATTATCTATATTCTTTAAGTATCTTAGAATGTTTTAAAATTTACAGCATCAACTTTTGTTTCAACCTAAACAGAAGTATCTGTGAAACCCTGGGTTTGTGTGATACTTACATTTTTTCCCCCAACACCAACCAAGAAGAAGACATAATTATTCTTTTTTGTTTTTATGCCATGGGCCTTTGAGAATTATCTTGTGCACCACCAGTGGTCACATGTTTTGGAAAGCATTCCTAAGATGAATGAGACAACTTTGGGTCTTATTTATTTACTGCAAATTTTTAAAATTCATTGCATTTTGAGGATAGACAGTTCAGAGAAGTTTGTGATCAGATCACCAGAAAGAGAAATCTTCAAAGCGTGTGACTTTGCTATTGGGAAAACTTGCTTGATCTTAGATTATGAGTGGTCTACACTGAGGAGCTTGCTTGTCTGTGTTCATATCCTGCATGGTGATAGCTGTTTTGCATCCTAGATTTCTCAAGACAATCCTGGTGCCACATATCACCCTGGTGACCCCTCCCTCAGCTCCGGACCCAGAGTTCTAGGAAGCTGATGTCATCTAGCCTGTTCCTAAAGAGCGGGAACTGGAGAAGTCTCTTCTTCACCCTCAGTCCCTTTTAGATCATCAGAAGCCCGGCTTGCCAAGGAAGATGAGGGCCCCAGGAATTCAATTATTCACTTTAACAACTACTCATTAAGCACTGGAGATACTCCATGAACAAAACCAACAGTGTCACTGCACGGGAAGGAGGGAGGGAGTCATTCGGCCGGTTCTCCTCCGGCCGCCTTCCTCCCTATATCCTGCCCCAAGGTGGGCCAGCGTTGCCAGGGTTCAACAGCTGTGCCCGAGACCAACCCAGCGCTCAACAGGAAGTGATCTACTGCCTGAGCAGAGCTCTTGGCCACCACTGTCCCATCAGCATGGGAGCACAGAAATCCAGCATCCTGGACAGATGACACGTGCCATAAGGGTCCCAGACCCTGGGGACCTGGGCCTGGAATCCCACTGAACTCCCCTCAGCTGTGACTTAGACCTAGTCCTGGGTCAGCTGCCAAACTGCTGTGTGACTTGGGCAAGTCACTCCACCTCTCTGAGTGTCCCTGGCTGTGAGTGTCACACTGGGGCTTTCTAACGTCATTGGCCCTGAAATTCTCCAATCTTAGCCCAGGGCTGCCCTGAATGCAGTGAGCTCTCACCCTTTCAGGCGACGGAGGAGGCTGAGTACCTGAGGAGTGGAGCAGGACCGGTGCCCTACCACCGCCAGCCTCCACCCAGGTGTCAGGTTACCAGCCCGCCACTCTCGCTGGGTGGCAGCTCTGCCTCTGATATTTTTAGACTCCCCCCGGCCTGTCCCTAACAAGAGCCAGATGCATCTGATTCCTGCCACAGTGCTGCTGAAATTGCATACTTTGGCTAACTTCTGCAGGGAGCCAGACGTCACCATTCCTGGGGTGAGAAGGGGAGCCTCCTCTTCCGCCGCCACCACACCAATCCCCATTCCTTCCCTGCAAATGCTGAGGCCATCGCCCAAGAGTCAGGCCTCTCGTCCTTTCTATGATGCCAACCACCCTCTTCCTTCATTCAGCTGCTGCTGCCAATCACTTGCCCTCCTGAGATACCCCCCCACACACACCCCTTCTGCACAGACATCCCAAGGGGGCCTTTTAACTCATTCCTCTGGTAGAGTTCTGTGCCATCAATCCCAGTTTCTGGGGCCACACCCCACCTGTGGGTAAGTAAGGCTGCAACCTGCCCTCTGGATGGAGAGCCCTGCCTTGACCCCACCTTAGCTCCCATAGCCCTCGTGAGAGTTCCCACTTGGCCACAGAGCTGGGAAGCAGCCACATGTTGCAACACACACACACACACACACACAACTTCCCCCCGCCCCCTGGAGGGTGGCTGGACTCCTGCTTCCCCAACAAACATCACCAATCAGCCAGCAGTCCGGCGCCACCTCATCTGGCCTGGAGAGACATTTATGTATTTTCATCTCGACAGACTTCCCTTTCTGGTCATGTCTGGCGGAGTTTACTATGACAAAGAAGTGGCCTTTGCTGTGCCCTCAACAACCAGGAAGGCCGCAGAGCAGAGGTGAGGGCAGGGGAGTGTCACTCTATGCCTAGCGTGAAAAATGGGCTGGCTGATCCTCCCTGTGAATTACCTGTTGCTGGAAAATAAGTCTGTGCACATGTTGCAACACACACACACACACACACACACACACACACACACACACACACATACACACACAACTTCCCCCCGCCCCCTGGAGGGTGGCTGGACTCCTGCTTCCCCAACAAACGTCACCAATCAGCCAGCAGTCCGGCGCCACCTCATCTGGCCTGGAGAGACATTTATGTATTTTCATCTCGACAGACTTCATGTGGTTTTAGCTCCTGGCTACGAAAATATTATGTGAGAGGTAGAGAAAAGAAACCGAGGTGAGGCCAGGCGTGGTGGCTCACGCTTGTAATCCCAGCACTTTGGGAGGCTGAGGTGGGTGGATCACCTGAGGTCAGGAGTTCAAGACCAGCCTGGCCAACATGGTGAAACCCCATCTCTAAAAAAAAAATAAAAAATAAAAAATAAATTAAAAAAAGAAACCGAGGTGAAACATTCACTTCCATTCAGGGAAGAAAGGATTTAAGTGCCATTACTGGGGTGGGAATAGGGGAGCAGGGAAGGGTTGCTAAAGGGATGTGCTCCTAGCCACAAATGCCACCAACCCCTGTTAGCTCCTTATTAGCTAGACCCTAATCTGGGGTGATGCCAGCCAGAGCGGGTGCACCCCTCCTCCCACCAGAGGTGGGGCAGTGTCAGCCCCAAGCCCCACCCTCTTCACGCCCGCCCTGCCCTCACCCACCCAGCTGGTCAGCTCCACGTTTCCAAAACAAACACGTTCTCTGGATTTCAGGCACATCTCAATCTCTCCACTTGAGGGGCAGAGGAGGCTCCAGACTATGTGGCGGTGCTCTGCCGGGGGTGGAGGCGGTGAGATTCAAAAATCCTCAGTGGGAAAACAGGTTCTGCACCTTCCTGCCACCCCCATGCCTCTCCCTGGGCTGTGAGCTTGGCATTTGCCAAGGCCCCCATGGGCATCCACACCCTGTTTTCCCCAGAAGGGTTTCCCCTCATTCCCTGCGAACTAGCAGGGCATCTCTAGGTGGAAAGAAGGGGAGGGCTTGGGAGGCAGACGGAGGTTCAAGGTCTAGTTCTTTGCATTTACCAGCTCAGCGGCCTTGAGCAAGCTCACTTGGATCGCTGGCCTGAATTTCCCCACTCGTAACAGAGGAGTGTGCTGGAAACAGCTCAGGGGTGAGGCTCCCAGGGAGAAACAGAGACGGAGGGCGAGCACCAGCGACTGCAAACCTCCAGCAGCTCAGGTCACCATCCTTCCACCCCATCCCTTCCTCATCCTCTTTAAGCTTTCTTAATCGGCCGACCGAATTCCAAGAAGAGGTACCCAGCAATAGCGTGTCGGTTCTAAGATTTCTCTCTGATTCAGACTGGAGTGCAGATGTGGCTGGAGGCGTTTTTTAAAAACAATTTCATGATAAAATTGCATAATGTCCTAATCATTATTTTAACCGATGGTAAATAGACAATTCAGTGGCACTAAATACCTTCACAATACTGTGTAACCGTTGTCACTATGTATACCCAAAACGTTTTCACCCTCCCCAACAAAAACTCTGTCCCATTAAACAGTAACTTCCCGTTCTCAGGCACCCCAGCCCCTGGCAACGACCATTCCACTTTCTGTGCATAAAATTTGCCTATTCTAGGTGCCTCATAAAAGTGGAATCACACCATTTGAATTGCAGCTTCTTAAGTCCGTCTCCAAGCCCCTTACTTAGACACAGCTGAATTGTAAGATCAAGGTGCGCGCGTGCACACACACCCACACACACACACACACACCTTCAGAGCTTCGGAGGGGCAGAGCTCCCTTCCCCAAATCTGAAGCTGGCAGGCGTTGGACTCTGAGCCTGGAGGGAGAGCTTTGCCCTGTGCTATCTTCAGAGTCCCCATGTCAGCCCCACATCTTCACCCAAAAGACCTCCCTGGAGCGCGCTCAGGTCTCTGGATTTGGGGAGGAGGGCATGGGATCCACACTCCGAGCTGCAGCCTCCCCTCCCCCTGGAACCCATGGGTGTGGTCTTGACTCCTTAAAGCCCCCCAAACTCTAATAAAGTTGGCAGGAGAGAGGTGTCATCCCAGCAGCACTTCCAGGCTCATCCACCACTCCGGACGCCCAAGAAGGCGCTCCTCGCCGCTCGGGGGCGCGACGGAGCAGCAGCGGGGGCCGAGAGGGGTGCACGCAGTCCAAGAAGACCCACTGGCCCGGCCTGGGCGCACCAGTCCTGCCCGCGCGGCGAGGCTGGGGACGCTGCCTAGGGCAGCCTAGGGACCGCCCTGGACTACGAGAGCCCCGGGAGTGCGTCCAGCAGGGCGAGGGGAGGCGCCCTGACTCCTCCCCGAACTTTTCCCGCCCGCTTCGGCGCAAAAGGCTTGGGAAGCTGTCCCGAGGTGGAGAAGTGGAATTCGGGGGCCCGAGCGAGCGTGGCGCAGACGTGAGGTCGGCCGCCTGGGTGGCGCCTCGGCCCCCCAGTTCCCGTCACCAATTCCAGGGGCCGCTCCTGGTCCAGTAAGTGGAGGAGTCGCGTCCCTGCTGCCCCGGCGCACGCGATCCTGGGGCCCCCTGATGTCGCCCCGCGCCCTGGGCGCGCCCCCAACTCACCTGGCGCTGGCGGCTGGAACGACTGACGGGCTGCGGAGCGAGGCGAGGCCGCCGGGCTGTTTTGAAGCTCTGGGCTGGGACCGCGGGCCCTCCCTCCGCCCTCTCGGCAGCACGGAGCCTCCTCCCCCGCGGCCCCTCCTTCCCCGATCCCGCCTTCCGGCCGTGACGTCAGGAGCCGGGAGAGCCGAGTGGGCGGGGCCGCTGGCGAAGGGAGGGGCCTGAAGGGAAGGCAGAGCCGCAGAGCGCCCAGGCGCCCCAGGTCCCGTCCGCCTCTCCGCCGCTCTTTGGCCAAGTTGGGCGGAGTCGGTGTCAAGGGCCGCGGGGGGGTTGGAGGGGAAGAAGAGGGAGAAAGGGAGGCTCCTGGGAGCAAGGAGTCTCCCTTCCCTGCAGGTTGCCACATCCCTCTCTTCCTCTTTCCTCGCCTCTTCTTCCCTGTTCTTCCTCCTCCCTAAGGAGTTTTGGAACCCGGGCTCCCTGCTCTAGAACCCCTTCTTTGAACTTTTATTTTATTTATTTATTTTTTTTGAAACGGAGTCTCACTCTAGCCCGGGCTGGAGTGCAATGGTGCGATCTCCGCCTGCCGCCCAAGTTCATGCGAATCTACTGCTTCAGCCTCTCCAGTAGCTGGACTACAGGCGCCCAGCACAACGCCCAGCTAATTTTTGTATTTTTGGTAGAGGCAGCCTTTCACCATACTGGCCAGGCTGGTCTTGAACTCCTGAACTTGTGATCCGCCCACCTCGGCCTCCCAAAGTGCTGGGATTACAGGCATGAGCCACCGCGCCCGGCCTTCTCTGGACTTTTACGAACTTACAAGCTCGTCCATAATCTCTCCTGCCTCAGTTTCCTCTTCTGGAAATGGGTGTGATTATAGGAACTGTTTCCTTGGGTGGCAAGGTCTGAAGGTGATATTAGGTCCACCATGCTTGGTTCATGGTCCCTGCCCCAGAGAGGTCAGCCATTGTTATTTGTATCATCTCACCTGGAGTCCTGGCCTTGGTGTGAGATGCCTAGCAACCAGCCTTTAGATTCTTCCAGGATCCCCTATTCGCTCCCCCCACCAATACACACACACACACTCACACAAACCACTCCCCACAGCCTTTCAACCCACAGTCCTGGAATTTAGTGTCCCCAGAAATGACATCAAAAGATAAAGAACTGCCTTTCTTTCCAGCCTCAGTTTCCCCATCTGGAAACTGAGAGGCCTGATCTGCTCTAGAGGGTCTTGGGAGGATGGAGGATGAGCCCAGAGGCACCTGAGCCCCATCATGTGTGTGGAAGGAGGGAGTGGGAATCAGTGTATTTTTTTTTAATTGAAGAAATTCCCAAACAGGGCCACAACATATATATTTTAAGACTTTTAATTTAACAAGTCTTAAAATAGTATACTTAAATACTTAAATAGTATACTTTTAGTATACTTAAAACAGTATAATATACTTTTAAAATACAACAGTATATTTTAAGACTTTTAACAAGTCTTAAAATATAAAATTGACTCGTGCCACTGACAAGACAATGAGAAGCCCTTTTAAGAAATATTAATGTATTGTGCAATCATGTGCTCTGGTTGGACTCCATGCTTATATTTTCTGTTGAGCATCTTTTTTTTAATCCTACTGAGGAGCTCTGTCAGAAGAGGGCCTTGCTGGGTCTAAATTAGAGATCCTTGGGGGATTTGAGATCCCCCTCCAAAGGGCCACCCCCTCCCCAGGCCTTGGGCTTCTCAAGTTGGCCTAGGGTCTGACCTGCCAAATCTCCTTGAATTCTATGGTTAACCAAGACAAGACTCTCATCCACCAAGATAACTCTGTGCGTGTGTGTGTGCACATGCACGAATGTGTGTGCTCACATTCGTGTGTGTGTGTGTGTGTGTGTGTGTGTTTGGAGCTGGAGGGGGACAGGAAGGCACTAATATGAATTGAGTCTTCTTCCTCCATAAAAGGGGAGGAGACTGGGGTCTGGTTGCTGTAGAGGAGGGCCAAGAGGGCCCACCTACCTGCCCATGGCCATGTGGAGGACAGAGAAAGCCCCAAAGTCTCCCAGAAGGGTGAGGCCAGGTAAGGGATGGAGCAGGCAGGTTTCTGCATTTGCTGAGGGCTTAGTGTGTGCCGGTTACTTACAAACATAACCTTCAATAGAACATGGCAGCCCTGCAAAGCAAGTTACCCTCATTTTATCATGAAGAAACTAAGGCTCAGAGAAGCTGTATCAGTAACTTGCCCAAAGGATCTACACCATCGATAAAGTTTGGGTTTGCACCCAGACTCACTGCAGGAAACCCCATTCTCCTCTTTCCACTCTATCACTGTTTACCAAATGCTAACCACACTCAAGCTTTAATTTTTGCCATATCCACCTTCCACCTGAACTAGTGTTCCCTTAATTGTTTTATTTAAATTAACTCTGTTTATTTTAGTATGTTTATTTGAAAAGAAAGCCCTATATTGCCATGGTAAACAGGAAACCAGTGCTATCTGCCAAAAATAGAAGACAAACTTATGAATATAAACACTATTGAAATTATATAGTGGTAGTAAATCGCAGCCAGATACTGTTGCCTGAAAGAGTCCGTGCTCCTGTGAGGTTTAGGGTCCATTAAAAAGGGACCCAGGTGTGGTGGTGATTACCTGTAGACCCAGCTGTTCAGAAGGCTGAGGTTGAGGATCACTTGAGCCTAAGAGTTCCGAGGCAGCCTAGGCAACATAGCAAGACCCTGTCTCTTAAAAAAATTGATGGTGGTGATCAGCAAGATTGTAAAAGCATGCTAACACAGAGAAGTCTTTCCCCTGTTGTTATCAGAATGATTGCAAGATCATTGGAAAAGAGAGTCATGTTCTCACTCTGATTCAGAGCCAGATGCCTCCTCCCTGTACTATCTCCCAAGCCACCAGCTGGTGGAGTGTGTCCCAACTGGGAAGAACCTGGCCACACCCCGAGGTGCCTCTCCAAGACCCAGAGAAAGGAATGGGCCAATTACTCCTCCCCCTTGTTTCCAGACCCTCTCTAGAGCCCCACCTGTCTGACCCATTCACCTGCGACTTGCTGTTCTTTGTTTTCTGTCTTTAAATATACTGTCCATCCAGGAAAATGGGAAACAGAAACCTGCTTCATACCTGCTTGTATCCCTGCTTCTGGTGTTTCAATAATGAACTTGGTGTGGGGGAAAGTAAGAGTGCGTTTGGTAGAGTTCTGGTCCCAGTCCTTCAGCCCCTTATATTAGTAGTATATATACATCTCTACCCAAGCCGTAGCCTGGATGGGAGAAGTATATTCTTCAACTTGATCTTGGGCTTGGCCATGTGACTTGCTTTGGACAATGAGATATTAGCAAAGATGACACACACAAAGAATGGAAGGGTACCTGAATGGTAGGATTTGCCCTCGCTCTCTTTTGCCATTTCCATGAGCATAATCTACCTCTGGTAGCTTAGTGGTCCCAGAAAATGAAAGGCATGTGGAGTAGAGCTACCCCGGAGGACCTACAGAATTTCTGTCAGAAACACAGAGCTGCTCCAGCCAACTGCAGACATGTAAATGGGAAATGCATGCTAATTGTTGCATGCCACTGTGGTTCATGGCTGTTTCTTTCACAGTAGTAGCTGGTCTATATGGAGACAGAGAGAAAGAACTGTAAGGAAGGCATCTGAAGGTATGGAAAGTCACCGAGGATGGGGGCTTGGTTCAGGGTGGAGATAGAAGATAACTGATTATACAGTGGTATCTCATGTGTCTTTTCTGGCTTGAACATTTTAGGGTTCTGCAGTCTCTTGTAACTGGATCCTGTTCACTCTTTCCTTGTCTTAGAAGGAATGACTAGGGGTGCCCATGCCTGCGTGCAAATCGGATCTCCAACCTTAAGAGACCCAAACAGGACTCAGTTGTAGCCGCGTAGGTCCTGGAGAAGACAATGTGGACTCTTGCTAAGAAGGATGGAGATTATCTAAAATATCCACAAACTCCTGATGGGAATGAATTGAATATGAATGTGATTCAACCATCATAATCCACTTTTGGTTGGCGGGTTAGCTGAATCTTAACAGCTGCCTGGGGTTTTACTAACTTCTATTCAGTGGCTGTTTCCTTTGAAAACAAACTGGATGCATAGACGGCTAAGATAAGCCCCGTGCTCCTGCACCTCCCGGCGTTCATGCCTTTGTGTAATTCTCTCCCCTTGAGAGTGGGCTGCACCTAACGACTTGCTGCTTTTTTTTTTTTTTTTTTTTTTTTCACACGGAATCTCACTCTGTCATCCAGGCTGGAGTGCAGTGGCACGATCTCAGTTCACTGCAACCTCCGCCTCCGGGTTCAACTGATTCTCCTGCCTCAGCTTCCCGAGTAGCTGGGATTACAGGTCTGCCACCACGCCTGGCTAATTTTTGTATTTTTAGTAGAAACAGGGTTTCACCATGTTAGCCAAGCTGGTCTCAAACTCCTGACCTCAGGTGATCCACTCACCTCAGCCTCCCAAAGTGCTGGGATTACAGGCGTGAGCCACCGTGCCTGGCCACAAAAGCACTTCTAAGGGCAGCTCAGCTGGCTGCAGTCTTGGTGTGAGACAGAAGGTTGGGTAGACCCTTACTGTATGAAGAATCAGGAAATCTGAATTCCCTCGAGTGGAACCTGAGAAACATGCTTTCTTGAGGCCATTTCCTCCCTGTCGCCTACCTCCGCAGACTGGGTTGGAGGCAGGATGGAGATAATGATTTCAAGCCCTAGTTATCGTACAACTTAAAGCTCAGAGCTCTGGGTCTCACAGCTTCTCCCCGTGAGTTAGGGGATAGAGCCATACCTTCTGAGTCTGATCTTTCCTGCCTCCTTTTATCTCTGATTTCTGTTACAGAAATACCTGCAAACCACTGTCATAAAACATCCTGCAAATGCAGTAAGAATGAACAGTACAAATAGTATCCATTTGACTTACGACAAAGAGGGTTTGACTAATCACCAAAGACAACAACCACAGAATTTCCAAAGTTAGGGAGAAACAGCCCAAAACCATGCTGTCTTAGGCTGTTTTGTGTCTCCTAAAGCCATCCCATGAAATGAATGCAAACATCTGTGAGTAGAACAAAGGTAAGTGGCTGTGCCCGGGTTTTCCCCATAATAGAAACATCTGGCTGCCTGACTCTGGTTCTCTTTTCATCAGGAGGTTTGGAACCACAGGGATAGAGCTTCAGAGCTCTCCCAGATTTGAATTTCCCTGAAATATGGTCAGAAAGGATAACAGGAAGCAGGGGGTGGGGGTTGCGCTCCACCACCAGAGTCATTACTGCCCCAACGTCTGGAACCCAGGGTGGCTCATGGGATGTTCTTGGCAAATCACAGAAGAAAGTCCCCAGGTGTCCCCAGAGTGGCGAGGAGGACAGGGGCCAGCTCTCTTGGCCTGTCTTCTGAAAAGAGCAGACTACAGTTTGGCACCGAAAAGTTTTGCAGAGAAGAAGAAAAATGTTCTTGTTGTTAATAATGTCCCAGGAGTGGGCTGTCATTTTCCCAGGATCTCAAGCACAGTCATAAATACCATCCTTCAGTCTATGAGAGCATCCTTGTACTTTTCAAATTTTTTTTTTTCTTAAACAAGATCCCACTCGGTTGCCCAGGCTGGAGTACAGTGGTGTGATCCCAGCTCACTGCAATCTCCACCTCCCTGGTTCACACAATTCTTGTGTGTCAGCCTCCCGAGTCGCTGGGATTACAGGTGCTCGCCACCACACCCGGCTCATTTTTATGTTTTTGTTAGAGACGGGGTTTCACCATATTGGTCAGGCTGGTCTTGAACTCCTGAGCTTAGGCAATCCCCGCTGCCTCAGCCTCTCAAAGTGCTAGGATTACACGTGTGAGCCACCACACCACCCTTATACTTTTCTAAATATGTATTTTTTAATTTTACAAAAAATTATTTCTCTTCTGCCAGAAAAGTGATTTTTTTTTCATTTATTTACTCAATGCGTACACATTTTGATTCTCTTGTGTGCCAGACACCACTGGAGGCATTGGGAATATAGCAATGAGTGAACCAACTTGTCCCCAAAGCCCCTTGATCTCATGGAACTCAATAACCGGCCTGGTCAGTTCTGCTCATTATCCTAATTCCTACTGGTATGTTTTATTTTTCTTTCCAAGATTACTGGGTATCTTTTTGTGAGTTGTCTCTTAGGCTATAAAACCATGGAAATAGCTTCCTAATCCCAGTGACCTCAGTTGCCTGCCCCGGCAGGCAACTTCAGCCTTAGGACTCTGGCCAGACTCTGGCATCCTTATGAATCTGTGGATGTGGGGAAGTCAGGAAGTCTTCCATTTCTACCCTTCTGCCCCATGCACGGTCCAACAGTTCAAAATTCAAAGAATGACGTGGCAGGAGGAGGCCTAGGAATTCCTCCCTGTTCTCTCCTCCTGGCAGGAAGGTATGTAAACTATTCTGGATGAATGAGATTCTTGATTTTAAAGGCCTTATATGTTGACAGTCTGGAATTCCCTCTTAAAGTGGGATCAGAATCCTTTTGGACACAGGCTGTCTGTTTGCTCTTGTTCATTCCTCCCTTGTTTGATGTCCTCCAAGGGCTGGGGTTCCAAGATAAGACAGCCTCAGCCTCCAGACTCCAGCCTCTGCCTTCAGCAACCACCACAGTGTACATGCTCACTTGAGGGACTTTTCTTTTGTAATCTTGTTTCCAATCTGTAATTATATTTTTATTTTTCAAGTGTGTGCTTTCTTACCCACTGTCATGATTCCACAGTAGAACACAAGCTTACCGAGAGCAGAGATTTCCTGTCTCACCCATGGCTTTCCCACCAATGTCTTCACATAGTGGTGAACAATCAGGGTTCTTATTAATCTTATAAATTTAAATGTCTTTTAGAAATGGAGGTCTTGCTCTGTGGCTCAGGCTGGAATGCAGTGGTGAGATCATAGCTCACCACAGCCTCAAACTCCTGGGTTCAAGTGATCCTCCTTGCCTCAGTCACCTGAGTAGCTGGGACTACAGGTGTGTGCCACCATGCTCGGCTAATTTTCTTATTTTATGCAGAGATAAAGTCTCACTGTTTTGCCCAGGCTGGTCTTAAACTCCTGGGCTCAAATGATCCTCCTACCTCCGCCTCCCAAAATGCTGGGATTACAGATGTGAGCCACTGCACCCAGCCCCACTAGCCTTTACAAGACCTAGATGAAAATCAGAAAAAAGTGCCTCTTCTGAGCCAATGATTTGGAAATCAGATAGCTTGACAGCTTGATAAATAGATGGCACCTTGGTGCAAAGGGAAAAAAAACACCCTTTCCTCTAGCAGAAACAACCCCAAGCCAGGCATATGGCTTGGTGAAGTCTGCAGGCTGGATTCACCCTCTAACCTCTTGGCTAGGAATCCTTGTGCAGGGCACAAATTATGTAAGAGGAAGGGGTGTGAGAACCAAGAAATATATGATGAGGCTGGACATGGTGGCTCATGCCTGTAATCCCAGCACTTTGGGAGACCAAAGTGAGTGGATCACCTGAGGTCTAGAGTTTGAGACCAGCCTGGCCAACATGGTGAAACACCGTCTCTACAAAAAAAAAAAAAAACTGATGAATGAGTCAATGAATGAAAGGGCAAATCCTTGGGGGATATGTGGTGTTTTTTTTTTTTTTTAAAGATGGGGTTTTACCATTTTGGTCAGGCTGGTCTTGAACTCCCGACCTCAGATGATCCGCCCGCCTTGCCCTCCAAAGTGCTTGGATTACAGGCATGGGCACCACACCCGGCCTATGTGGTGGTTTTTAAAAATGTCTGCAAATCCTGTGACACTCAATCCATTGAATGCTTTGGAGCCATTGACTGGTGTCCGGTCAATCAATAATATATGGTACAAGCAAGTATGTGGCTCCCAAGGCTAGGTCATAAGACCATGCATGCTCAGCCTGGTTCTCTACGTACTGAGCACCTACTTATTGGCACTGAGCCAAGCACTGGGACTACAGTGATGAGTGGAAAGAAACACAGCTCAAGGCCTCATGGAGTTTACAGGCTGGTGGGGTGCACTACTATTAGGATGGCCACACATGTATCATCCAAAGTAGGACACTTCTTTTTTTTTTTTTTTTGCGATGGAGTCTTACTCTGTCACCAGGCTGGAGTGCAATCTCAGCTCACTGCAACCTCCGCCTCCCAGGTTCAAATGATTCTCCTGCCTCAGCCTCCCAAGTAGCTGGGATTACAGGTGCCAGCCACCACGCCCGGCTAATTTTTGTATTTTTGGTAGAGACAGGGTTTCACCATGTTGGCCAGGCTGGTCTCAAACTCCTAACTTTGTGATTCGTCCACCTCAGCCTCCCAAAGTACTGGGATTACAGGCGTGAGCCACCACACCGAGCCAGTAGGACACTTCTGAGAGTGAAAATGGTGCTGTTAGTAACTGCAGCGAGACAGTAAGCACACCTAGAACTCTCCCAGGGAGACGGGGATGTGCAATTGCCCTAACTATAATCAACTAATTCCTCATCTAAATGTGAATATATCAGCGTGACACTGTGCTATGATGGAGGAGGAACCCAGTGCTCTGCAAATCTACCTTAAGGGGATTGACCCAAGCAGAGACATCGAGAGGGCTTCCCTGAGGAAGGGTGCTGGAGCTTAGGCCTGAGGCCCAGATGGTAAGTAGGAGTTGGTTGGCAGAAAGTAATGGGAGACTGCGCCGAGTGGAGGAGGCAGCTCCTGCAAAGGCCTTGTGGTTGGGCACATGAAGGGCAGGAGGGCCTGAAAGAAGCCATTGCAGATAGAAAGGCCAGAGTGAGGATGAGGCAAGAAGGATGGTCGGGCTATGGTAAGGCTGGGGAATTCATTCTAGGAGCAGTGGAACACCACTGAAGGTTTTTGCTTTTTCTTTTTTTCCCCTTTTTTTGAGACAGAGTCTCACTCTCTCACCCAGGCAGGAGTGCAGTGGCACAATTTCAGCTCACTGCAACCTCTGCCCCTGGGTTCAAGTGATTCTCCTGCCTCAGCCTCCCGAGTAGCTGGGATTACAGGTGCCCACCGCCACACCTGGCTAATTTTTGTATTTTTAGGAGAGACAGGGTTTCTCTGTCTTGGCCAGGCTGATCTCAAACTCCTGACCTCAAGTTTTCCGCTTGCCTCGGTCTCCCAAAGTGCTGGGATTACAGGCGTGGGCCACCGTACCTGGTGGAAGGTTTTAAGTCAGTAGCAACATGATCTGATTGATTGCTGTGTGGAAAAGGTTGGGGAGGGAAAGCCTGGGCTCAGGTGGAGAAATAACAAGATGAGAAATGATAGTAACTTGAAATTCAACATTTCATTCACACTGCAGAATGATGCTAACTCTGGGAGAAGAATAACCCAAAGGGGACTCAAAGGTCCCTTGGGGGAGATGCTTAGAGAAAACCACAATATTTACAGGACTGTAGAGTCTGGGGGTCGGATGAAATGGGCAATTCTCTGGGGGCCATATGTGAAGGGCCTCGTGCATTGGAGTGTCTGATGGTGCAGTTGTTTCTTAAAGTGCTGGGGACATGCTGGACTCTGGAGATCGGATAGTCTAATTCAGGTAATCAGGAATAATTCACTGGGCAGCTTCTACATGAGCTGCACTTTGATGACAGATTAGTTGGCCAGAGAGCAGGGGACAGGGGTGGTTTCCTAGGATGCCACATCAAGTATGAAGCTTCATGTATTTACCTGTCTGGCTTCCAAAAGAAAGCTTAAGGCAGCTTACCATCAAAGACACAGACACAGTAGAGCTGACACAAAAGCAATACAAACTACACAGATGGAGGAGAAAGCAAATACAGGAGCCCAGAGATTTGGAAAGGTGAATGCATCTATGAGTCACCTGGGGAAACATAGTAACTGTGTAAATTTCTGGGACCACCCTCCTAAGGTGATGGTACAGTTAATCTGGGGTGAAGCCCAGGAATCTGCATATTTAACAAGCCTCCCTCCCCTGCAAAGTGATTCGGACCTAGGTGATGAATGGACCGAATTTTGAGAAACACTGCTTTAATCCTTTAAGCAAATGTGGCCATTGTAATTGATTCAAATTTAACGCTGGAGCCGCTGACACCCTAGGCGCCATGGTGAGTTGACATCCTATTTAGAAAGGTTTTCTTAGCTAATGGAGAGCCACCTTATAGTCCCACAGAGGTGGCCCACAGGAGAGCATCGCTGGCTCCGTTGAACTACCTTGACCTCCAATTGCATCTTTCTGCTGCTAGAGAGGGCTTTGTGTGAGTCCTTGGCTAGAGTAGGAGTCAGATTTTGCCAATGAGGTACCATGGCACACAGAACACCAGAATAACCAGCTTAAGTATGTAAACTGCTGAGATATGTATGGTCAACTTGGCATGGAGAATGATGATGAACTGGCAAGATAAGGGTTAACATTTCCAGCTCTGGAACAGCTACTCTCCCTCCTGGGCGAGATCCTGGGCAGACAAACCCATGTTTGATCAGCTCCCCCATGAGATAGAGTCTCCCTCTGTCGCCAGGCTGGAGTGCATTGATGCAATTTCAGCTCACTGCAACCTCCGCCTCCCCAGTTCAAGCGATTCTCCTGCCTCAGCCTCCTGAGTAGCTGGGACTATAGGCGTGCACCACCAGGCCCAGCTAATTTTTGCATTTTTAGTAGAGATGGGGTTTCACCATATTGCCCAGTATGGCCTCAATCTCTTGACCTCGTGATCCACCCTCCTTGGCCTTCCAAAGTGCTGGGATTACAGGTGTCAGCTGCCATGCCTGGCCAAGACATGTCTTTTAAGCATGGAAAAGGAGGCTGAGGCAGGAGAATCGCTTGAACCTGGGAGATGGAGGCTGCAGTGAGCTGAGATTGTGCCACTGCACTCCAGCCTGGGTGACAGAGTGAGACTCCATCTCAAAAACAAAAAAAGAAAAAAAGGAAAAAAAAGCATGGAAAGTGGGTGGCCCTCGAAGGACTTGGAAGATTCTAGAATGGACACCTAGGTCTTGTCCTGGATCATGCAAGTGAATTAGAACCGGAAACATCAGAGCTCAGATTTGAAGATTCCTGGAGAAGCAGATAATGCTGACCATACAAGGTTATAAGTTCATCCCTTCCATATGTGCCCATGGGATCTTCTTCAACCAAGCCCTCTTCAGCCTGGTGCTGAAGCATGGAGGCTGAGGCTCCCTGGCTCATTCCTTGCTCCAGGATTCTTTTTTTTTTTTTTTTTTTTTGAGGTGGAGTCTCACTGTGTGGCCCAGGCTAGAGTGCAGTGATGTGATTTTGGCTCACTGCAACCTCCGCCTCCCGGGTTCAAGCGATTCTCCTGCCTCAGCCTCCTGAGTAGCTGGCGTTACAGGCACCGGTCACCACACCAGGCTAATTTTTATATTTTTAGTAGAGATGGAGTTTTACCATCTTGACCAGGCTGGTCTCAAACTCCTGACCTCGTGATCCACCAGCCTCAACCTCCCAAAGTGCTGGGATTACAGGTGTGAGCCTACTTGGCAGAGCTCACTTGGCAGTGAGCCAAGATGGCGATATTGCACTCCAGCTTGGGCAACAAGAGTGAAACTCTGTCCCAAAAACAAAAAAGAAAAAAGAGAACGCAGGCATCAACTCCGAAGTTTGGTTAGGCAACGAACTCCAGATAGAATTACAACAACATTATTTCGCTTTGGTTCTATTTTTCTTCCATTCAGGCTAGAGATTCTGATTTTTTGTTTATGGTAGTGATTAAAAATTTTTCATTTTAAAATAAATTTAAGTCAAAAACATAAGCTGATTTTTTTTTGTTTTAATGAAGTAAAATCAAAGGTCACGAAACTTTTTTCTGTAAAGGGCCAGATAGCAAATACTTTTAACTTTGCAGGCCATACATTTCAACTATAAATGAGTGGGCCTGGCTCTGTTCCAATAAAACTTTATTTACAAAGGCCGACTTGGGATCATTTTTGGCCCATAGGCAGCAACTGAACAAACTCCGAAATAATAATATAGGTAGGAGGTACTGAAAAGGCAATAACTGTGAAGTTGGTATTGGGATGACCAAATTCAGAACTCTGTTCCAGCATAAATCTAGGAAATCAAGGACAATAACACGGAGGAGTAGAGAGTGCATCTTGGGGTCTCTTCCCACGTGCAGCCCCTGGATCTCTCGTGGCACCTCTATTGATCCTGTCCCTTTGCATCCCCCAAAGGGGAAGTTAAAGGATCCCCAAAAAACATTCTAAGGGCTTTAATTCCTTTCTTCTTTGCAGTTGTGTCCAATGCCCATTCATTTAATAACCCAGGGCTGGGTCTCAGGACATTCAGCAGACATAGGAGGGCCCAGGAGGCCCCCTTCAACCCAAATCCCCCTCTCGTATCCCCTTCTCTGTGCCAGGCTCTGCATAGAATGAATGTTCCTTTGGCTTCTGAAGGTGTCACTGGATAAAACATATAAATTCTTAAATGGGAAACCCCAAGAATCCATTATCAGTCATTATCACATTAGCTACACATCAACTGTTAGCACCTTAGCTAGAGCCACAAGCGACCAGCTTTCCAAAGTGACAATACAGAACATAGACTGGGAAGAATCCAGAGAGGTGGGGCCCATCCCTGCATCTTCTAGGAAGGGGAAATAAAACTTAGGTGAGAGAGGAAGGAGACATCGTAAGTGTTAACAGACACCAGACTGTCCTCAGTATCCCCTGGCTAAGCTTCTCCTCCTTATGCCCACCTTATTGAACACCTACTAAGTGCCGAACACTTTTTACACACCCGGCTCATCTAATCCTCACCATACTAGGAAGTAGGTTCTATGACCCCTGTTTTACAGATGACAGAGGAGAGGCTCAGACAGGTTAATTAAGTAGGTAGCAAGAGCCAAGACTCAAAGGTCTGCAGAACTCCAAATTCTTCTTTTTTTTTTGAAACGGAGTTTTGCTCTTGTTGCCCAAGCTGGAGTGCAATGGTGCTATCTCGACTCACTGCAACCTCCACATCCCGGGTTCAAGCGATTTCACTGCTTCAGCCTCCTGAGTAGCTGGGATTACAGATGTGTGCCACCATGCCCAGCTAAATTTTTTTGTATATTTTGTAGAGACGAGGTTTCTCCATGTTGGCCAGGCTGGTCTGGAACTCCTGATCTCAGGTGATCTGCCCATCTCGACCTCCCAAAGTGCTGAGATTACAGGCATGCACCACAACACCTGGCCTCCAAATTCTTTAAAATATTATTATTATTATTATTATTGCTACTATCTTTAGAGACAGGGTCTCACTATGTTGCCCAGATTGGTCTTGAACTCCTGGACTCAAGTGATCCTCCCACCTTGGCCTCCCAAAGTGCTGCGAATACAGGCATGATCCACCAGGAATGGCCAAAATTATTTTTTTCATTTAAGTTAATGTATTTATTTTTAGTGATATATTAGATGTACATATTTTTGGAGTACATGTAATAATTTGATACATTTATATAATCAAATCAGGATAACTGGAATTTCCAAGGAGCTCCAAATTCTTAATGACCACATTCAACTGTCTGGGTGCCCCCTCCAGGTTTCTCTCCTTACTGGCCTCTTCATGCATTTATCTTGACCGAACGTCTACCTCATTTCCAGCCCTCAATAATTCCTCCTTTCCCTCCACCAGGAGGTGAGACGCTCTCAGGAAGCCAGACTCAAGTGACCTTGTGCCCAGCACATCCTGGTTCCTGGAAAGATGCCGGGGAACCTCTGGGTCCCTTGAGCGGATGGTCTCAAACCCAGAGTCAGCACAGACTGGAGCTGCTCTGAGAGTGGGAGACCAGGTGCCTCCCCTTCTCCAGGGCAGGAGTGTCACAGTTCACTGCTGGCACCCTCGCCAGCCCACACCCCACACTCACCCAACCAGTTGGACCACACCACCCACATGCCAGGTGGATCCATTTGGACGGGCGCACGGCATGACCCAGCTTGTCTGCCTCCTGTCCTCGGCTGCTGGGTTCCTCCCATCCTCCCATCTCCCAGGTGTTCAAAGGCTCCTCTGAGCACATGCCCCTCCTCCCTGAGAGCGCTTTGTGTGTGTCTCACAAAGAAGAGAAACAGATTGTTTCCTGGAAGCTTGGGGAGGCTCACTCCTGGGGATTCCCCACCGCTGGGGTGCCAGGCTCCCCTTTGTGGGAAGTGATCCCAAGGCCCAAGTATTCCTGCGTGGAGGGAGGTGGAGAAGTTCTTCCCCAAGGGGATGGAAGGCAAGGTTGGCATTCTGATATGGCTTCCTTGTCTCTTGCCTGGCCTCAGTTTCCCCATTTGAAAATAGGACAAAGAATTCCCTCATTGTAATTCTCTGAAGTGTTCCCTAGGAGAATTACTTGGCATTACACAAACTCCATTGCCCCATTAATTTACTCATTTATTCAAATATTTTTAAATTTTGTATTATTTTAAAAATTTTTTCATGTTTTTGAGATGGAGTCTCACTCTGTCCCAGGCTGGAGTGCAATGGTGCAATCTCAGCTCACTGCAACCTCTGTCTCCCAGGTTCAAGCAATTCTCCTGCCTCAGCTTCCTGAGTAGCTGGGAGCTGGGATTATATGTGTGCACCACCATGCCTGGTTAATTTTTGTATTTTTAGTAGAGATGGAGTTTCACCATGTTGGCCAGGCTGGTCTTGAACTCCCGGACTCAAGTGATCCACCACCTTAGCCTCCCAAAGTACTAGGATTACAGGCATGAGCCACCGTGCTTGGCCTCAAATATCATTGTTTTTGAAGCACTGGCCAAGTTCCAGGGGCTCTGCCTGGTCCAGGAAGGTAATGGGAGGCACGACAGTCAGAGAAGGGGGAGGCCAACAAAAGCAAATCAACAAATAAGACACCAAGCAACCCCAGCTCCAAATACATGCCCTGAGGAAAACACAGCTGGAGGCAGGGCGCAGTGGCTCACACCTGGAATCCCAGCACTCTGGGAGGCCGAGGATGGTGGATCACAAGGTCAGGAGTTTGAGACTAGCCTGGGCAACATAGTGAAACCCCATTTCTTTCTTTTTTTTTTTTCTTGAGATGGAGTTTCACTCTTGTTGCCCAGCCTGGAGTGCAACGGTGCGACCTCGACTCATTGCAACCTCTGCCTCCCCAGTCGAAGCGAGACTCCTGCCTCAGCCTCCTGAGTAGCTGGGATGACAGGTGCACACCACACATCTGGCTAATCTGGCTAATTTTTGTATTTTTAGTAGAGACGGGGTTTCACCACATTGGTCAGGCTAGTCTTGAACTCCTGACCTCATGATCTGCCCGCCTCTGCCTCCCAAAGTGCTGAGATTACAGGTGTGAGCCACCATGCCCAGCTGTGAAACCCTGTATTTCTATTAAAAATACAAAAATTAGCCGAGTAGGATGGCACACGCCCGGAGTCCCAGCTACTCAGGAGGCTGAGGCAGGAGAATTGCTTGAACCCAGGAGGTGGAGGTTGCAGTGAGCTGAGACCACGCCAGTGCACTCCAACCTTGGTGACAGAGTGAGACTCCGTCTCAAAAACAAAAAATACAGCTGGAGGACATAGTAGACACTGACCACAGGGGCAGGGCAAAGGCTCTCTGAGATCACCGCTGACAGAGGCTGAAATCACCAGAGAGAACCACTGTGGGAAGGAGGGTCTGCAGCTAAATGTTCTGAGCGAGGAAGCAGCAAGTGCAAATGCCCTGGGGTGGCCAGGAGCTTGCCTTGTCTGAGGCATAAAAGAGTGACAGTGTTGCCGAAAGGTGGCACATGATGAGGAAAGTGGTAGGAATGAGGTCACAGGGAAAGGCTGGGGCGGGAGCCTGTGGGGTCATCCTCTGAGGATTCTGCATGGGGCAAGGGCCTCCTCAGCCACAGGAGATAGAGTTTGCATGCCTTGGGAGAAGCCCAGAAGTGGAGACCCCCTTCCTCCTTCATCCCTGGTTCTCTGGGGCTGGGGCTCCTGTTTGGAGAGAGGATCTGATCAGCTTAGGTTGGGTCATGTGTGCCCCCCCTATGGCCATGGGGAAGCCAGGCCCCCTTATTAGAGTGTCACAGAGCTCCTGCCCAGATCTGCATGGCATGGCCAAAAGGTAGTTCCCAAAATGGAATGCATCCAGCTAGCAGAGAAAGGGGGACTTGGCACTGGCAAACAGAAGCCACAGCTGTGCACCCTTCTCCACCCGAGCCCCATTTCCCACATAGATTCCGATGCTTTTCTGCTATCTGAGCCCCACTCGCCACCATTTCCTGCCCACCCCAGGAGTTTCTGGGATGGTGGGTGGCACCCATTTGTCACTTCATAGAATCATAAAACCGAGAGAAATGCCCAGGACCATCCTGTCACTGTTGCCCTTTGGAGATGGGGAAACTGAGTCTGGCCTGGTGAGAAGCCATGGGTCCTAGAACTTTGTGCTTCTGATGTACTCACCATGGGATTCTGCTGCTGCTTTTAGGATTCCTGAAGGAATTCCTTGTCCCCGGCTCCTGCCTGTAGCAGCCTCATCTCAGGCATGAGGGTGTGGCCACAGTGTAAGGAGATGGGTTTTCTCTTCCTTGTGCAACCCAGCTAAGAAGTTTGCATCACACCTCATGTTTCCCCATAGACATGCTACAGCTTAGGGAGCTGGCTATGCCTGGGTTCGACTGACTGTGTGACCTTATGCAGGTCATTTAACCTCTCTGTGCCTTCATTTTCTCATCTGTAAAATGGGACTACTACTACTCCCTGCCTCCTAGGGTTGTGGAAAGATTGAGTTTATATATGCAAAGCCTTAGAATAACCCTTGCAATTCACCTGGATCATGCCCCAGAAAAGAATATCCCTTGCCATGTATTGCCTTTAGAGTATAGTGACGCATAATTTCTAAGCCCCTATAGGTGCCTTGCACATATTCATGCTTTGAAGCTCTTTGTGAATTTCTTTTGTTCCTTCATTCAACCAACACCTTCTGAGCATTAAAAAAAAAAAAAGTCAATAAAGAAGATACTTTTTTTTTTTTTTGAGATGGAGTCTCACTCTGTCGCCCAGGCTGGAGTGCAGTGGCACTATCTCGGCTCACTGCAACCTCTGCCTCCCAGGTTCAAGTGATTCTTCTGCCTCAGCCTCCTGAATAGCTGGGATTACAGGTACCGGTTACCACATCTGGCTAATTTTTGTATTTTTAGTAGAGACAGGGTTTCATTGGATTGGCCAGGCAGGTCTCGAACTCCTGATTTCAAGCAATCCACCTGCCTTAAGCCTCCCAAAGTGCTGGGATTACAGGCGTGAGCCACCGCGCCAGCCAGAAATCAGTCTTGTTCCAGCAGCCCTGCTAGGGCTCTGGCTCTGGCCTCCTTCCCATCTCCGGGGAGTGCCCAGGGCAGAAATCCGGCCCTGCCCACCCTGGGCTGCACACCGATAACCTCCCCAAAGGGAAGCTGTTTGTTTGGAAGGAAATGGTGCAGAATGAGCAGTGGCCACGCTTAAAATAGGGCTGGGGCTTGGTTTCCAGGGCTGATCGGGGAGCACTGGAGCTGAGATCTCAGTGGCAGAGAAGTTCAGTGGCCTTCCCTGGGGCTATGGAGATCGATTCAGTTGGGCACTGTCTGCCTTGCCCCGAGGAGCTTCCAAGAGTTTGCATGTAATGCCATTCTTGGGGCAGTGCGTTAAGCACTCAGGGGCATATTCACTTTTTTTTTTTTGAGGTGGAGTTTTGCTCTTGTCACCCAGGCTGGAGTGCAGCGGTGCTGTCTCAGCTCACTGCAACCTCCTGCCTTAGCCTCCCAAGTAGCTGGGATTACAGGAGTGTGCCACCACACCCGGCTAATTTTTTTTGTATTTTTAGTAGAGACAGGTTTCACCACGTTGGCCAGGATGGTCTTGATCTCCTGACCTCTTCATCCACTAGCCTTGGCCTCCCAAAATGCTGGGATTACAGCTGTGAGCCACTGCACCCAGTCTCTTCTGGCATTTTCTTGTCCCTATCTCACCCCGTGATGAGGAAGAGGGTTGGGGGTTGGGAATGAGAATTGCCTGACTGCACACTGGCAACAGCTGGGGAACTTTTAAAAGATGCTGCTGCCAAGACCTCACCTCTGACCAATTCAGTCAAGTACTGGGGTGGAGCCTTGGCATTGGTCTTAAAAAAAAAAATTGGCTGGGCATGGTATCTCACGCCTGTAATCCCAGCACTTTGGGAGGCAGAGGCAGGCGGATCACAAGGTCAGGAATTTGAGACCAGCCTGATTAACACGGTGAAACTGTCTCTACTAAAAATACAAAAATTAGCCAGTCGTGGTGGCACGCAGCTGTAATCCCAGCTACTCAGGAGGCTGAGGCAGGAGAATCACTCGAACCCGAGAGGCAGAGGTTGCAGTGAGCTGAAATCGTGCCACTGCACTCCAAACTGGGAGACCAAGTGAGACTCTGTCTCAAAAATAAATAAATAAATAAATATCTCCCCAGGGAATCCTAGCATGCAACCAAGGTTGAGAGCAGCTGCTTTAAAGCATTTCAAATCCTGCAGTCCCTGGCCTTGACTGAGCGCCGCAAATCACCTGGGTAGATGTTTTTATCAACTCATGTCTGAGCCACAACCCCGGGCCAATTAAGCTAGAATCCCTGGGGACGGGGTCTGGGCACCACATTTTATTTTATTTTATTGAGATGAGTTTCACTCATGTTGCCCAGGCTAGAGTGCAATGGCGTGATCTTGTCTTACTGGAATCTCCACCTCCTGGGTTCAAGTGATTCTCCTGTGTCAGCCTCTCAAGTAGCTGGGATTACAGGCATGTGCCACCATTCCCAACTAATTTTTGTATTTTTAGTAGAGACAGGGTTTCTCTATGTTGGTCAGACTGGTCTCGAACTCCCGACTTCAAGTGATCTGCCTGCCTCGGCCTCCCAAAGTGCTGGGATTACAGGCACGCACCACCACACCCAGCCTGGGCACTATATTTTTAAAAAGCTCCCACCCGTGGCTCCCAAGGGCACCCAAGGTGGGGAAGCTCTGTGAGTCCAGTCTCATAGGTGTACAAATAGGGAAACTGAGCCCAGAGGAGAGTGGCAACTTGTCCAGGGTCACACAGCAGCCAGTGGAGTTCAAACCCAAGACTCCATACCCCAGGCTAGCATAGCCCTGATGGAGGAGGTCTAGGGACTCACTGCCTGCTGTGGTTGTAAGAATCAGCCTCCATGACCCTTCTGTAATCCCCACTAAGGAAGGGTGGAATCTGAGAATATACCAAGCTATCACTCCTGTGACTATATTACCTTTATTATCTTACTTAGCAAAAGGGATTTATCTGCTGACTTTGAGTTCATCAAAAGAGACTTATCTAGGTGGGTCTAATCTAATTACGTAGCCTTATAGAAGTAGCGTATGGCTGGGTGCGGTGGTTCACACCTGGAATCCCAGTACTTTGAGAGGCAGAGGTCAGCAGATCGGTTGAGCCCTGGAATTTAAGAGCAGCCTGGGCAACATGGTGAAACCTGGTCTCTACAAAAAAAATACAAAAATTAAATGGGCGTAGTGGCACACACTTGTAGCTCTAGCTTTTCGGGAGGCTGGTGGTGGGAGGATTCCTTGAGCCCAAGAGGTTGAATTGCAGTGAGCTGAGATTGCACCACTGCACTCCAGCCTGGGCAACTGAGTGTGGCCCTGTCTCAAAAAAAGGAAAAGAAAAAAGTAGCAGAATGTTTTCTCTGGTTGGTGGCAGAAGGACAAATCAGGGACTTAAGTTCAAGTGATCATTGAGAAGGACTTGGTGTGCTGGTGGCTTTGAAAATGGAAAGTGACCACGTAAGAGGAAATTTGGGCAGTCTCTAGGAACAGAGTGGCCCTTGATGACAGCTGGCAAGGAAATGGGGATGTCAGACCTACAACTGCAAGGAACGAGATTTTGTCAACAGTCTAATGAGTCTGGAAGTGGATTCTCTCCCAGAGCCTCCAGATAAGAGGCTTAGAGCAGAGAGCGCAGGCCCACCATGCTCTAAGTTTGTGGGGATTTGTTCCACAGTCGCAGAACACCAAAATGCTGCTGTAGCTCAGGAAGAAGCTGTAGAACCCGGACCCTCAGACCTCAATACCAGGTTTCCCCCAAAGCACCTGGAAAGGAGGAAAATTCCAAGGAAGGAGGTGGGGGAAGGGGAGGGGGAGGGGGAAGTTGAGGTTGGAGCCTTGTTACCAAAGAGGCCAGGCAGACAGCGCAGCCCAGAGGACAGATGCTGGCAGGTGGGCGGGAAGCACAGCCAGGAACCATGGCCAAGACATGCCTCTTCCTGCTGCTGCCAGCCACCTCCCCGACGCCGTCTCATCTCTGCACATCTCACAACACACTTGAGCACATGGCACAGAGAAACAGTTCATGAATGCCACAATCTGCAGGCAGGAGGCGACGGCGAGGGCACAGGCTTGGGACACCTGAAATAAACCAATCTCATGCCATAGACTGCACCCCATGCTGGGGGTAAGATCTGGGGCGCTGCTAGGAACGGAAACCCCTGTGTGCAGGGCCTTGCCTCCTCCTGCACTTGGGAGGTGGAAATGGCATCAGAAAACGATGGCCCCGCTGCTCTCTCTCCAGAGATGGCTGGTTCCTGCCAGGGTGTGGGCAGCAGAGAGGCAAGGCCAATGCTAAACTTTCAGAGCCAAGCCCCTGCAATTTCTTCTCCTCTTGGTCCTCCTCCTTTCTTCCCTTGAAGGTTTCTGAGATGACTCTCTGAGCCTTATGAGGCTATTTAAAACACCACCACCCTCTCATGGTCCCCTCCTGTGGCCAGGTAAATAGAGGCAAATGCAGCCAAGGTTATTGCACCCAGTCTCCCCAACAAAGGCGCGACCCACCTTCTGAGACTCTTTCTCAAAAAGACAGCTTTGCCCACTCCTTTCCTTCACTCAAAAGTCGCAGAGACCTTCCCTGAGCCCAGTTCCCACTTGATAACGCTGCACTCACCAAGCCCACCGTTCTTGATCCCTTCTTGACTGATCCTGTTGTATTTCCCCACAGCTTCTAACACCACCTGAAATCATCTGGTTCGTTCACTCATGGGTTCATTCCTACACCCACCTCTGATCCGAAGCCACAAGAACCTAAACTCAGAAAGGCAGGGACCTTGTCGATCTGAAGCCTAACACCGTGCACAAGCCAAGCTTGTGGGGCCAGTGAGGGGGTGGGAGGGAGAGGGTTGAGAGTGAGGGGAAGGGCCCAGGGCAAAGAGGAGACCCTGAGCCAGCTGCCTTACGCCTCCCACCCCAGGATCCTGACATCCACGGAGGGATGCCTGAGTCCTCCAGACTTCAGCCAGGCCATGCCCACTCCCTGCCCTTCGGAGGAGCCCTGGCAGGTCCCCTGGAAGTTCCTGGAGGGTCTCAGCTCAGAGAGACGGAGGGAAGGAGGTGAGTCAGGGTGATCCTGACAGCTCCCAGAAGGAAACTAACTCCCTGCTGTCTTCGCCAAGGTTCCTTAGCTCGGTGTTTTTCAAATGATTTGTGATGAAGGACCAGTCATCTGTTTTCAATTGCTGATTCACCGTGCACCAATACTTTCACAATTTACCATAAAAACCCCCCTGTGCCTACATGTTGTAGCAGTGGCTAATTGCTATGTAAGTTTCCAAACCCTTCCTCTGGGAATTGCACTCAGCTCTTTGAGGACAGATAACTGTTTGTGAACGGCTTGCAGGCCACACGCTGAGCTGTACAGATCTGGATACACCAAGGCCCAGGATGCGTGGGGGTGGGTGTTGTCAGCTACAAGGGCCCTGACACCTGCCCAGAGGTTGGGCGTTGGAGGGATGAAGGGCAGCTGGCAAGGCGGGGACCTGATGTACAAGCCTGTGTCCCCCAACAGTAAACAGCCAGGGCTGGGAAGTAGCAGAAGGAATCTCCTCCGTCCTCAAACCACAGGAGACAGGCAGGCAGGAGTGGGGAACTCCTCCAGCTCCACCCAAGTCTCCTGGTCCTTCTCACAGTTCAGGGAAACCTGCTTTGAGGGAGGGAGCAGGTTTGCCCCACTCCACACTTGTCATTGCCATGCCATTTTGTCCCAGAGTCATTAAACTCCTCTCGAGATGTTTGCCTTGTACCTTCTAGCGCAGATTCCAGCCCAGGAGGAATGCACGCTCACGACAGAAGGCAGTGTTGTAGGCCCTTGCCACTCTCTGCACCCAGCCTGCGACAGCTGGCTTCCATCTGCCAGGCGTCAGGCTGTTGACAGGGGTGGGGTGGTGATACCTTCCCGGCCCAACATTCAGGGAGCTGGCATCTCAGAGTGCCCCACCCTGCCCCTCCCCGGCCCTCAAGGAGCCGGAGACCAGAATGAGATCGAAACTCCACTCCATCAAGAGTGGGCTGACCCAGCCCCCTCGGTTTCTGGGCGGGGTCCCAGGAATGCCTCACCCCTGTCTTGCACACAGTAGGCACTCAGTATTTGCTAAGCACATGCAGCATTCTCAGCTGGCCTGGAGGGAGTCCCAGCCCATTGGCCTTCCCCAGGGTCACCTCAGTACTCCTCAGGCCCTGGCCACATTGTTCCAATTCCTGCAGGTTTGGAATGTCTCTGTTTATCGTCAATGTCAATCTGACTGGGAGAACATCCAGTTCCCAGAGGCCTGCTGGGGGCTGGCGGGGGACACAAGAAGGAGAGATGGGAGCAGGTCACACATGGGCCCTCCAGCCCCCTTCAGGATCCCCTTGTTACAGACCCCAATCCAGGAACATTGTCACTCTGGGCCCTGGAATTGCATAAGCAGATGGGTGGCGGCCAGCAGGAGTTCCACAGGGCCTTGTACCTCTCTACTCACGCCTTCCAGCCTCCCCCTCTTTGCCCTTTTATTTGGCAGGATATGGGGAGCAATGGCTCCTTCTGCAAGCAGCTGCCCCTCCTTCTATGCCTTTGATCAGAGTCCCTCCACCTCCCTCCTCCACCTGACCAAACCCTTCCTGACGCATATATCTCAGCTCCATATACAGACGGCTTGGATCCAAATCTTACCTCCACCATCTCTAGCTGTGTGGCTTGGGCAAGTTACTCAACCTCTCTGTTTTCTCACCTGTACAGTGGCATGTTGGGGGCATTCTTCTATTTCTGGCTGCCCATTGTCTCAGAATCCCCTTTCTGTAACTGGAGATTTCTCCATTTGCCCACAGTGTGAGTCTATACTCATTCAGGTAGAAGTCAGAATTCAACTTCCCAACCCCAGTTCGATCCCATCAATCTGGTGCAACCATGTAGGACTTACATGGAGAGAGATCACTAGCTCGAGCACTGTCTTATCTTTGGTGAACATGGTGGTGGGAACAACTGGATCTCTGGGGACATCAATGGCTGAACCCACGTGTTGGTAGAAGCAGTTGCACGCTCGCTGAAGCATCCCTTGTAGAGTGGTTGGAGGTTACTTCTTGCTACCTACCACCCGGACCCAGTTTTCTGTCTCCTCACCCTGAATTCAGAGAGCTGCCTGTTTTTAAAAAGGCTTTGCTGCTTAAATTAGCCAAAATTCTGCTATTTGCAATCAAGACCCTTAACAAATCCATGGGGAAAATAGTAATATCTACCTCACGGTGGTGTTGTGAAGATCAAACCCTCCTACAGGCTTGGTGGGAAGTCAAGAGGAAGTCAGCTCAGCTCTTTGAATATCTTCCTTGTGTCTTGGGTGTCCAGCTTTATGGTTTAGGGACAGTGGCCTCTGCCTGGGTCCCAGAATACAGCCTCGCTTGCAGACAAGTTGCTTTTCTGAGCCTTCCCTCTCCTTTAAGAAACACAAGAGGCTGGGCACGGTGGCTCACGCCTGTAATTCCAGCACTTTGGGAGACTGAGGCAGGTGGATCACGAGGTCAGGAGTTCGAGACCAGCCTGGCCAACATGGTGAAACCTTGTCCCTACTAAAAATACAAAAATTAGCTGGGCACAGTGGCGTCTACCTGTAGTCCCAGCTACTCAGGAGGCTGAGGCAAATCGCTTGAACCCGGGAGGTGGAGGTTGCAGTGAGCCGAGATTGTGCCACTGTACTCCAGCCTGGTGACAGAGTGAGACTCCAACTTAAAAAAAAGAAAAAAAAAGCAGCAGCAGCACAAGAACCCCGGGGGTTGTACTAGGTCCCAGGGTCAGTCACTCACCTCTCAGAAATAAAACCAGGACATCTGACCCACATGACAAAGGGATCCATTCTCTGACTGCAGCATCTGAAACAAGACCTGTTTGAGATGCTATGGCAGCTGGGGCTCCTGCAGCTGGGAGCAGCCCCTTTCCCCTTGGGAACTTCAGTGGAGACTGAGAAGCATTGAGGCTCCTGACCCAGGGGCATATCCCCAGTTCTAGAAATACCTTAACTGGAGTATATCTGGGATTTCTAGGTCCCTGCTAGTTAGTGACACAGCCAGCCTTTGCATGTGGCTGCTATATTCTTGGTCAATTTCCTGGGGTAGCCATAGGGGGCTCGATGGGGCAGGTCTCAGAATCCACTGCCTTGCAGCCCCAGAACTGATATCTTCCCTTAGTATCCAAACTTTCTGTTAATGGAGACATGCCCCCACAGAGCCACTCTGGGGCAGATCTGGCCTGCCAGGCATCCTGAAAGTGACCCATCAGTCACTGAGAGAACTGATGTAAACCCTTGTCTACTGGCCGAGCCCAAGACATAGCCTCTCTCCATTTGCCTCTTACTCACCATAACAGGTCGTCATGGAGAAGACCTTTGGTGCCTCACTCAAATAGGTCTCTGTACTTGGTTGAATGGGGTCCCCCTAAAACTCACGTATACCTGGAACCTCAGGAAATTACTTTATTTGGAAATGGGGGTCTTTGCAGATACGATTAGTAATTAAGATGAAGCCACGCTGGAGGCTGGGTTAGGGTAGGTCCCAATCTAATGATTGGTGTCCTTGTAAGACAAGGGAAATTTGGACAGAAGCGCACAGGAGAGAAGACCACGTGACAATGAAGGCAGCGGTTGGAGCAATGCATCTGTAAGTGAAGGACTGCTGGATCAGATTCTCCCCAGCGCAACCCGCAGACGCCAGTACTGGATCAGATTCTCCCCAGCGTGTCCCGCAGACGCCAGTGCTGGATCAGATTCTCCCCAGCGTGTCCCGCAGACGCCAGTGCTGGATCAGATTCTCCCCAGCGTGTCCCGCAGACGCCAGTGCTGGATCAGATTCTCCCCAGCGTGTCCCGCAGACGCCAGTGCTGGATCAGATTCTCCCCAGCG
>PVKP010004895.1:0-19307 GCA_004027715.1 Plecturocebus donacophilus | reverse complement strand
CAGGGCATCCCGCAGACGCCAGCCCTGCCGACACCTGGATGCCGGACTTCTGGCCTCCAGAACAGTGACAGAATGCGTATTTGTTGTTTTAAACTGCCTAGATTGTGGTGACTGGTTACAGCAGCCCTGGGGGATGAGTGCAATTTCCTTTTTATTAATCTTGTTATGAACAGCAAAGACAGGATTCTGGGAAGGAGTGAGTGCTAGCGATACTTTTCAACGTGGGCTCTATAGGCAAATAAAGATGAATTGCCCATCTTTTCCTCCCTGTGGTGTTTAATTATAATTTAAACATAATTGTAATTGTGATGTGTAATTTAAAAGTGGTGACAGCCGGGCATGGTGGCTCATGCCTGTAATCCCAGCACTTTGGAAAGCTGAGGCGGGTGGATCACTTGAGGTCAGGGGTTCGGGAACAGCCTGGCCAACATGATGAAACCCTGTCTCCATTAAAAATACAAAAATTAGCTGGGCATGATGGTGGGTGCCTGTAATTCCAGCCACTCTGGAGGTTAAGGCAGGAGAGTTGCTTGAACCCGGGAAGCAGAGGTTGCAGTGAGCTGAGATTGTATCACTGCACTCCAACCTTGGCAACACAGCAAGACTCCATCTCAAAAAGAAAAAAAAAAGAAGAAAGAAAAGAAAAAGATGGTGAGGATTGCAGTTATGAAATTTTCCATAAGGAGCTCACGGCTTTTGGGAAAGGAAGCAATTGAGACACTACCCCCGATCTATGGGTCAGGGACTGTCCAAACCCTTCCCAACCAACAGACCTCAGCTCTGTATCCAGACAGCTTGGATGCAAATATTACCTCCACCATCTCTAGCTGTGTTGCTTGGGCAAGTTACTCAACCTCTCTGTGCCCCATCTTCTCACCTGTAGAGTGGTGTGTCAGGGGCATTTCTTCTATTTCTGGCTGCTCATCATCTCATCTCTAAACAAGGTTTCTTTAACCGGAGACTTCTCCATTTGCCCATAGTGCGAGTCTGTACTCATTAATGTAGAAGTGAGCTCAACAGAAATACAGTAAGAGGCTGGTGGCTCACGCCTGTAATCCCAGCATTTTGGGAGGCTGAGATGGGCAGATCACCTGAGGTCAGGAGTTGGAGAACAGCCTGGCCAACATGGTGAAACCTGGTCTCTACTAAAAATTAAAAAAAAAATGCCAGGCACGGTGGCTCAAATCTGTAATCCCAGCACTTTGGGAGGCCAAGGTGGGCAAATCATGAGGTCAGGAGTTTGAGACCAGCCTGACCAACATGGTGAAACCCCATCTCTACTAAAAATACAAAAATTAGCCAGGCATGGTGGCACATGCCTATAATCACAGCTACTCAGGAGGCTGAGGCAGGAGAATCGCTTGAACCCAGGAGATGGAGGTTGCAGTGAGTTGAGATCCCACCACTGCACTCCAGCCTTGGTGACAGAGTGAGACTCTGTCTCCAAATTGAAAAAAAAAAAAAAAAAAAGAAAAAGAAATACAGGCCCGGTGTGGTGGCGCACACCTGTAATCCAAGCACTTTGGAGGCCAAGGTGGGTGGATCACCTGAGGTCCTGAGTTCAAAACCAGCCTGACCAACATGGTAGAACCCCGTCTTTAAGTTAAAAATTTACAAAAAAAAATACACTAAGAGTCATACGTGAAATTTTTTACTTTCTAGTAGCCACACTTTAAAGTAGAGAAACAAGTGAAATTAATTTTAGTAATGTATTTTCTTTAACCCACTATATTCCAAATACTATCATTTCAGCCTGTAATCAATATGAAAATGTCAATGAGACACTTTACATCCTTTCTATCCCCTGGTATTAAGTTTTTGAAACCCGGTGGTGTGTTTTACACTTAGTACATATACCAATTTGAACATTCTGTGTGATCAGTGGGCAGGTGTGGCTCCCGGCTTGGACAGCACAGCTATCACATGAGACAGATGAGTCCTTCTCTCTAAGGGTCATAGCTACCAAAACTTGCCAGAATATATAGTGTGCTTTGACCAATGATGGGTGTCGGGGGAAGACCATGAGTCTTGTAAAATAAAACTCACTGAGACATAAAAGATTCTTTAAAAAATCCAGGCCGGGTGCAATGGCTATGCCTATAATCCTAGCACTTTGGGAGGCCAAGGTGGGTGGATGGCTTGAACTCAGGAGTTCAAGATAAGCCTGGGCAACATGGTGAAACCGTGTCCCTACCAAAAATACAAAAATTAGCCAGGCGTGGTGTCACGTGCCTTATGGTCTCAGGAGACTGAGGTGGGAGGATCATTTAAGCCTGGGAGGCAGAGGTTGCAGTGAACTGAGATCGTGTCACTGCACTCTAGTCTAGGTGACAGAGTGAAATACCGTCTTAAAAAAAAAAAAATTTAGGGTCAGGAGTGGTGGCTCATGCCTGTAACCCCAGCACTTTGGGAGGCCAAGGCAGTTGGATTGCCTGAGGTCAGGAGTTCGAGACCAGCCTGGCCAGCATGGTGAAACCCCTTTTTACTAAAAAATTACCAAAATTAGCCAGGCATGGTGGCAGGCACCTGTCATACCAGGTCCTTGGGAAGCTGAGGCAGGAGAATCGCTGGAACTCAGGAGGCAGAGGTTGCAGCGAGCCAAGATAGCGCCATTGCACTCCAGCCTAAGCAACAGAGCAAGACTCCATCTCACCAAAAAAAAAAAAAAGGGAGAGAGATCCAAGATGGCCGATTAGCAGCAGCTCAGGATTGTAGCTCCCAGTGAAAGCACAGAGAGCGAGTGGACACCGCAATATCAGACGAATTTTTGTTGCCCACAGACTGGGAGATTCCCAGCAGAGGAGCCCCATGGGTCGCCAGTGAGACTCTTTTGGCCGGCACAGCTGTTTTGCCGGCACCCCGGCGCAGCGCTTCTTGGTGTGGAGTATACAGCACTGGGTGCCCTTTTAGTCGGGCTCGGCTGGTCCCATTCCCACAAAAAAACCAGCCATTGGAAGCGCTGAGGACTAAGAGTTTCACAGCAAGCACAGCTGAACTTGGGAAGGTCCAGCTCTGTGGGGAAGGGGCGTCCGCCGAAGGAAAACTAAGAAACAGAAAAAACTCATCACCAACAAGCCAGACATCCACTCAGAGACCCAATCTGAAAGTTGGTAATTACAAAGACGACAGGTGGATAAATCCACAAAGATAGGAAGAAACCAGTGCAAAAAGGCTGAGAACACCCGAAATCAGAATGCCTCTCCTCCTACAGGGGATCGCAGCTACTCATGAGCAAGGGAACAAGGCCTGATGGATAATGAGTGTGATGAACTCACAGAATCAGGCTTCAGAAGGTGGATAATAAGAAACTTCTGTGAGCTAAAAGAACATGTTCTAATCCAATGCAAAAAAACTAAGAACATTGAAAAAAGATTTGACGAAATGCTAACGAGAATGGACAACTTAGAGAGGAATACAAGTGAATTGATGGAGCTGAAAAACACAACACGAGAACTTCGCGAAGCATGCACAAGTTTCAACAGCCGAATTGACCAAGCAGAAGAAAGGATATCAGAGGTCGAAGATCAACTCAATGAAATAAAACGAGAAGGCAAGGTTAGAGAAAAAAGGGTAAAAAGGAGTGAACAAAGTCTCCAAGAAATATGGGACTATGTGAAAAGACCTAGTCTACGTTTGATAGGTGTACCTGAATGTGACGAAGAGAATAAATTCAAGCTGGAAAATACTCTTCAGAATATTATCCAGGAAAACTTCCCCAGCCTAGCAAGGCAGGCCAATATTCAAGTCCAGGAAGTACAGAGAACACCACAAAGATATTCCTCAAGAACAGCAACCCCAAGGCACATAATCGTCAGATTCACCAGGGATGAAATGAAGGAGAAAATGCTAAGGGCAGCCAGAGAGAAGGGTTGGGTTACCCACAAAGGGAAGCCCATCAGACTCACAGCAGATCTCTCAGCAGAAACCCTACAAGCCAGAAGACAGTGGGGGCCGACATTCAACATCCTTAAAGAAAAGAACTTTCAACCCAGAATTTCATATCCAGACAAACTAAGTTTCATAAGTGAAGGAAAAATAAAATTTTTTGCGAACAAGCAAGTATTCAGAGATTTCATCACCACCAGGCCTGCTTTGCAAGAGCTTCTGAAAGAATCACTACACATAGAAAGGAACAACCAGTATCGGCTATTCCAAAAACATACCAAAAGGTAAAGAGCATCACTATAATGAAGAATCTACATCAACTAATGGGCAAAACAGCCAGCTAGCATTAAATGGCAGTATCAAACTCACATATACCAATATTAATCCTAAATTTAAAGGACTAAATGCCCCAATCAAAAGACACAGACAGGCAAATTGGATAAAAAGCTAAAACCCATCGGTACGCTGTATCAAGACCCATCTCACATGCAAGGATACACAAAGACTCAAAACAGAGGGATGGAGGAAGATTTAAAAACCAAATGGAGAGAAAAAAAAAAAAAAAAAAACCAGAAGCAGCAATTTTCGTCTCTGATAAAACAGACTTTGAAGCAACAAATACCATAAGAAACAAAGAAGGACATTACATAATGGTGAATCAATGCAACAAGAAGAGCTAACGATCCTAAATATATAGGCACCCATTACAGGAGCACCCAGATACATAGGGCAAGTTCTTAATGACTTACAAAGAAACTTAGACTCCCACACAATAATAGTGGGAGACTTTAACATTACGCTGTCAATATTAGACAGATCAATGAGATAGAAAATTAACAAGGATATCCAGGACTTGAACTCAGACCTGGAACAAGTAAACTTAACAAATATTTACAGAACTCTCCACCCCAAATCCACAAAACATACATTTTTCTCAGTATCACATTATACCTATTTTAAAAGTGACCACATAATTGGAAGTAAATCACTCCTCAGCAATTGCATAGCATTTCACAGGTTTAAATAAAATATTGGTTGGCTGCTTATTTGTTATTTTCACCCCCTATTCCTTCCTGTCTCCATTGTTAAGCACAATTATTGGCATAAAAGAGGTTTTTAATACTCATTTTTAGACTGCATTCTAGCCTGGGCAATAGAATAAGAATCCCGTTCTCTCTCCCTCTTTCTCTTCCTTTCTCTCTTTCATTCTTTTTTCTTTCTTTCTTTTGCCCTTTTTCCTTTCTTTCAAAAAAACAAATAATAATAATTCAGGGGCCACCTTCTGAAGGACCCCTTATGGTTCTAAGCCTCTATTTCCCCATCCAGGAGATGGGCTCATCTCCCTTTGTGTGTTTTGTGAGGATTTGGCCTGACTTAGGTGAATGGCCTCTAAACAGCCTAATGTAATTTCTCTGTGGTGAGACTTAGGGCTGAATATAAAGAACAGTAGCAAGAACAAGAGAAGGATCAGGTCCTGTGGGATCTTCAGTTCTCTTCCCCAGTTGGTGGCCAAAGCCTTCCCCAGGTTAGCAGTTCCTTCTCTTCAGTGGCTTCTCTGGTGACAAATGGTGATCATGTGCAGGTGCTGTGACACCAGCGACCAATCTGCACCTTCAGGGAGCACAGCATGGGTGAGAGTCGTGCCCCACCTCTCAAGGAGTTTGCAAACCAGCATACCCCCACTCACACCCCTGATTTGATTCCTCATAAATGGGGTGTGCTTTGCCCAGTGGGGACAATTCCCTTTCCATGCTTGTATGAGCAGTCGCCCAGCCGCCACCTGGGCAGGCTGGTAAGTCGGACTGCTTACCTGCAAGCCTTTGTACGTGATCACAGACCAGCCCTCTGTGTCATGAGGGGGTGGTGGAGGGTTAGGTGGGCTGTGTCCATCTGGGCTCTGAGGAGAACTGAATGCCAAGTTGCCTCCTTTAAAATCCATCCCACCCTGAAGTTTGTTTCATCCAAACCTGTGCAGCAAGCACAGAAACAGGTTCCACACAGACCTGGCACTGTCAGCTGTAGGGAAGAGCTGAGGCATCCATCAAGTTTTCAGGCCCAGATCCAGGTGACTGACGCTTAGCTGAACGCTCCAGAAAAAAAAAAAAAAAAGCCCCCATATATAGTCTTGGTGTTGGGAGATGTGTAAATTTAATAAGTTGAAGACAGATTTGGGCATGGTCACTCTGAACCAAAGAGAAAACTTGAGTCTTTGGGTTCCCCAGTCCAATGGTGCTGGCTAACGCACCATACAGTTACTCTGAGTATCTAAGAACTAAAGTAGTATTTCTCAAAGTGTGGTCCCAGGATCACCAGTGAGAGAATCCCTTCTCACTGAGAGGACAGGGTTGGGGGAATGTTTGTTAGAACAAAGATTTGGCTGGGCACGGTGGCTCACACCTGTAATTCCAGCACTTTAGGAGGCCAAGGCAGCCAGATCACAAGATCAGGAGATCAAGACCATCCTGGCTAACACAGGAAAACCCCACCTCTACTAAAAATACAAAAATTAGCTGGGCATTGTGGCATGCACCTGTTGTCCCTGCTACTTGGGAGACTGAGGCAAGAGAATCGCTTAAAGCTGGCAGGCGGAGGTTGCAGTGAGCCGAGGTTGCATCACTGCACTCCAGCCTCAGGGAAAACTTACTGAATCAGAACTTCTGAGGATGGGGCCTAAGAAGCTGCATTATAACTAGTTTCCCAGAGTTATCTTTAGCATGCTGACATTTTACATACAAAAATACACAGATTTTCTGCATGTAATTTGATGCGTGATCACAGATGGTTATCTTCTTGGGGCTCAACTTCCATGTATGCTAAAAAAAAAAAAAAAAAAGGAAGTCAGGCTGTGCATGGTGGCTCATGCCTGTAATCCCAGCACTTTGGGAGGCTGAGGTGGGCCATCATGAGGTCAAGAGATTGAGACCATCCTGGCCAACATAGTGAAACCCCATCTCTGCTAAAAGTACAAAAAATAGCTGGATGTGGTGGCATGTGCCTGTAGTCCCAGCTACTCAGGAGGCTCAGACAAGAGAATCACTTGAACCCGGGAGGCAGAGGTTGCAATGAACCAAGACTGTACCACTGCACTCCAGCCTGGGCGACAGAGCAAGACTTCGTCTCAAAAAAAAAAAAAAAGTCAAAGTCCATTTCTAAAGGGCTTTCTAACCCTACGTTCCATTGCAGCATTTATCCAGGGGAGAAAAACTCAATGTCCCCCAGGGCAGGAAGCCGCCACGTGTGCACAAGCCAGGCAGTGTGAACCCAGTAGAGTGTGGATGCGTCTGTCCAGTAAGGAGGGCAGCTGCTGTTTCCTTTAGACTACTACTGCCATGTACTGGCCCAGGGTACCAGAATTTCTGGTTTTCCAAGAGGAAAGCCCCAAAGCCAGATTTTTATATCAAAAAATCTCAATTTTTATTTTATTTTCATTTACTATTTTTTTTCAGAAGCAGGGTCCTACTCTGTAGCCCAGGCTGGAGTGCAGTGGTGCAGTCATAGCTCACTGCACCCTCAAATTCCTGGGCTTAAGCAATTCCCTCACCTCAGCCTCCCAAGCAGCTGTGACTACAGGTGCACGCCACCATGACTAGTTAATTTTTTGTAGAGATGAAGTCTTGCTGTGTTGTCCAGGCTGGTCCCAAACTCCTGAGCTCAAGCGAATCCTCCCTCTGCAGCCTCCCAATGGTCTGGGATTATAGATGTGAGACACTATTCCCTGCCCAAATACCTCAATTTAAACAGTAGCATCTGATGTTTAATTTTTTAAGCTCTGTGTGGAAAAAACTGAAGATACCAGTTTGTACTAATTTATTTTTTTAAGAGATGAAGTTTCACCATGTTGGTCATCCTGGTCTTGAACTCCTGACCTCAGGTGATCCATCCACCTTGGCCTCCCAAAGTGCTGGGATTACAGGCGTGAGCCACCTCCCCCAGCCTGCACTAATTATGAAGCAAAACCTAATGGTGTAACTATCTCCAAGCTGTAGATAGATTTCATCTTCCATACTCAGCAAAAGACTCCCATTCTCCTTTATTCGAGTAGTTCAACCAGTGACTTTCAAGAAGTGGCTTAGTGGCTTTATGCCTCAGTTTCTTCATTTGTAAAAGAGAGACAATAATAGTTCCTACTGCACAGAGTTGCTATGAAGATTAAATGAGTTAATTTTGTAATTCATTTACACAAAATAAGTGCCCAGTAAATATTAGCTGTTATTATTAGCCAAAGCATTGAAGGGGGAATGTTCTGTTATACAGGATATTCTCAATTTAGCTCACTCTCTGCTGGGTGCAGTGGCTCATGCCTGTAATCACAGCACTTTGGGAGGCTGAGGTGGTCGGATCATCTGAGGTCAGGAGTTTGAGACCAGCCTAACCAAGATGGAGAAACCCTCTCTTTTTTTTTTTTTTAAGTTAGTGTTTCACCATGATGGCCAGGCTGGTCTTGAACTCCTGACCTCAGGTGATCCACCTACCTCTGCCTCCCGAAGTGCTAGGATTACAGGCATGAGCCACCGCGCCCGGCAGAAACCCTGTCTCTACTAAAACAAACAAACAAACAACAACGAAAAATTAGCTGGGTGAGGTGGTGCGTACCTGTAATCTCAGCTAGCTGGGAGAATCACTTGAACCCAGGAGGTGGAGGTTGCAGTGAGCCGAGATCAAGCCATTGCACTCCAGCCTGGACAACAAAAGTGAAACTCTGTCTTTAAAAAAAAAAAAAAAAAAAGTTTAGCCCACTCTGAGCCTCCAGCAGGCTTCCTACTGCATTCCTGGGTTCTCCCCCTCCTATGGAGACTCAGCCAGAGGAGATCCTTCTTCCTGACCCACCCTCACCAGTAAGTGGGGTTCCAGCAAGGTGCTTATAAAGACAGAGATTACATCACGGTTTTGGTGTGGTGAGGACGCAGCCTCCTCCAAATCATGTTTGCAAAGTGATTGTTCAAGATCAAAGGTTGGGCAGCTGAATGGCTCAGGGTCTTGGCTAAACAATAGATGAGAAGGGCCCCCTGGCTTCCCAGGGGAAGAGGAAGAAAGGGTTGTGAGTGAGTTACAGGCGTGGCAGGGAACACAGAGCAATTGAGTGAAGGCTCCGGCTGACCCACTCACCTGGTGCAACCCCCACCCGGCATCAAAAAGCTCATGCTCATGATAAATTGCCTGGGCTGCCACTCCCACGCCTGACAGCATCCCTAGCTCCTTAGCATTCAAGACCTTCCTGGTTGCCCCTGCTGACTGCCACCTTCTTCCCAGCCCTGAACTTGATGCTGCCTGGAGCCCCCTTCATGAAACACAATCTCTCATGCCCCCCAGATGCTCCTTCTGTTCAGAAAGCTCTCTCACCTGACTGCATTCTCATCCTCCCATGACACTGCCTCCAGGAAGCCTCCTGACCTCTCCAGTGGGGTCATGCTCTTCCAGGATGAGGAGGACATTTCTGTTCACTTAACAATTTCTCTCATCTAGCTGTCAGCACCACAGAAGGGCAAAGAGGGGTCTGATCCCCTGGCTGCATACTATGGAGTGGACCTGGGAACACTGAGGAGGACCGCTTAACCTTCAGTCCTCCCCTGCCCCCAACTCCCTCAAACTTTATTTTTACCAAAGATCATCTAAGGATCTCTGTTATACCCCCACCCAGTTCTGCAAGGGGGCAGGGGAAGGAGGCAGCTCTCCCTACCTGAAGAGGTGTTATGGGGTGAATTATATCACTCCCAAAATGCATATGCTGAAGTTGTGCCCCCCAGTATGTCAGAATGTGAATGTATTTGGAGAGAGTCTTTAAAGAGGTAAGTAAGTTAGAGTGAGGTCATTCAAGTAGGCTTTACCCAATATGACCAGTGTCCCTATAAGAGGAAATCTGGACACAGACACGTGCAGAGGGAAGACGATGGACAGACAAAGGGAGAAGAAGGCCAACAACGAGCTAAGGAGAAGGAACCAGCCCTGCTGACACCTTGATCTTGGACATCTGGCCTCCAGAGCTGTGAGAAAACACATTTCTGTGGTTTAAGCCAGGGTCTCCAACTCCCCAGGGGACCGGTTAGGAACTGGGCTACACAGCTGGAGGTGAGAGGCGGGCAGGCAGGCAAAGCTTCATCTGTATTCAGCCACTCTTCATCATTCCCACCACCACCTGAGCTCTGCCTCCTGTCAAATGAGCAGCGGCATTAAATGCTTATGGGATTGGCTAGGCGCAGTGGCTCATGCCTGTAATCCCAGCACTTTGAGGGGCTGAGGCAGGCAGATCACCTGAGGTCAGGAGTTTGAGACCAGACTGACCAACATGGCAAAACTCTGTCTCTACTAAAAATAAAGAAAATGAACTGGAAGTGGTGGTAGGCGCCTATAATCCCAGCTACTTGGAGGCTGAGGTGGGAGAGTCTCTTAAACCTGGGAGGCGGAGGATGTAGTGAGCTGAGATCATGCCACTGCACTCCAGCCTTGGTGACAGAGCAAGACTCTGTCTCAAAAAAAAAAAAAAATTCTTATCAGAGCGTGAACCCTATTATAAACTGCACGTCCCAGGGGTCTGGGTTGTGTGCTCCTTAGGAGAATTCAATGCCTGATGATCTGTCACTGTCCCCCATAACCCCCAGATGGGGCCATCTAGTTGCAGGAAAACAAGCTCGGGGCTCGCATTAATTCCACCTTATCAGCTGTCGCATTATTTCATTATATATTACAGTGTAATGGTAATAGAAATTTAAAGTACACAATAAATGGAATGCACTTGCATCATTCCCAGACCACCCCCCCACCCCCATCTGTGAAACAATTGTCTTCCACGAAACCAGTCCCTAGTTCCAAAAAGGTTGGGGACTGCTGGTTTAAGCCACCCAGTGCTGTGTTACGGCAACCATAGCAAATTTACATAAGGAGTTGATAGTTCTTCGTTTCTGCCTTTGTAAAACAGAGATAATGGTCTGGACCTCATAAAGTGGTTGGGAAGACTGATTAAGTCAAATGCAAATAAAACAGGGCTGCAGGCCAGGCTCAGTAGCTCACGCCTATAATCCCAGCACTTTGGATCACAAGGTCAGAAGATCAAGACCATCCTGTCTAACCCTGTGAAACCCCGTCTCTACTAAATATATAAAAATTTAGCCAGGCATGGTGGCACACGCCTGTAGTCCCAGTTATTTGGGAGGTTGAGGCAGGAGAATTGCTTGAACCCGGGAGGCGGAGGTTGTAGAGAGCTGAGATGGCTCCACTGCACTCCAGCCTGAGTGACAGAGGGAGAACCTGTCTCAAAAACAAAACAAAACAAAACATAAAAAACGCCAGAGCTGCAATCGACAAATGTGCCTTCATTCATCCAGTTGGGACAGATAAACTTAGCAATGAGAAATACGAGAATGCCACAGAGAGCTATGAGGAGCTGATGCTCATTCATCAAACGATCCTAGGATTTCAGAGCTGGGAAGCCCACTTGGTGTCCCCCTCCCTTGTCTGACGAATGAGCAGAAGAGAAGGGACTTTCCCAAGGTCTCATTGTAAACGGGGAACACCGGAATAGAGCCTCTAGGCTCCGAGTCTTGGCCATGCCATCCTGCTGCTCATGGGTCTCTATTATTAACTAAAATGCAGAGCAGTAGCTCACGCCTGTAATCCCAGCACTTTGGGAGGCCAAGGCGGGTGGATCACCTGAGGTCAGGAGTTCAAGACCAGCCTGGCCATCATGGTGAAACCCCATCTTTAAAAAATAAAATAAAATAAATGCACACTGGTTCTTGGTTGCACAGCTTGCATCAGGGCCTGGCCAGCCCACTCTTGGGGTGCTGGGTTGATCCTTTTTCAATGAGACACAGATTGCAAGGAGTAAACAGTCTGGCCAGTAGGGAGTGGGAAGCGGCTGTTTCCAGCTTTGTATCTGCTAAGCTACTTACTCTAAGGGCTTCCCCTGTGTGGGAGCTCTGCCCAGGACCTGGAGCTGAGCAGAGAGCAATCAGGGGTCCTCCCTCTGCACACTGTCTGGGAGCAGGAGAAAATGGGGGCCTCATGGGGCTGCCCCTAGACCTGGACTAAGCCACAAGGGCACAGAAGGCAGGCAGGGTCCGGCTCTCATTTTGCCAGTCCTTGCCCCCTAAACCAACAGTAGTTCATGCTGGATTCCCTTTAAGAAGAGATGAATCCTGCTGTGTGGGATGAGAGCTGCTTTCTAGGCCACTGCCAGGAAGACGATCAAGCTGTCCTCTAGCTATGCACTTAGCTGTGGTCCCAGAACACCCTGCACATCGAGGAGACCCAGGAGCTAAAGAAATCTGTAAGTTCTCAACTCTCAAGTCATCATGTGTTGTCCTTACTTCCCAATCATCCAACCTCGGCTTGAAACGCTCTCAGGACAGGGAGCTCACTACTCCACAAAGCATTCTATCCCATTGTGACAGAAGTTTTAATCAGGGCTACCCAACAGAAATATAATATGAACATGTTAACATTACTTTTTAAAGTATATTTAAAAAGTAAAAAGAAACAAGTCAAATTAAATAATATATTTTCTTTTACCCAATAGATCTAAAATATGATCATGTCAACATGTAATCAATATTTAGAAATTTAGGTAGGACTTTGGGAGGCTGAGGCAGGCAGATCACAAGGTCAGAAGTTCAAGACCAGACTGGCCAACATGGCAAAACTCCATCTCTACTAAAAAACACAAAAATTAGCTGGGAATGGTGGCTCGTGCCTGTAATCCCAGCTACTTGGGAGGCTGAGGTAGAATTGCTTGAACCGGGACCCGGGAGGTGGAGGTTGCAGTGAGCTGAGATCCCACCACTGCACTCTAGCCCGGTCTACAAAGCAAAACTCCATCTCAAAAAATAAATAAATAAATAAATAAATAAATTTAGGCCGGGCATGGTGGCTCACGCCTGTAATCCCAGCACTTTGGGAGGCCAACGCGGATGGATCACCTGAGGCCAGGAGTTCCAGACCAGCCTGACCAACATGGTAAAACCCTGTCTTTAGTAAAAATACAAAAAAAAATCAGCTGGGTGTAGTGGCAGGCGCCTGTAATCTTAGCTTCTTGGGAGACTGAGGCATAAGAATCTCTTGAACCTGAGAGGTAGAGGTTTCAATAAGCCAAGATGGCACCACTGCATTCCAGCGTGGGTGACAGAGTGAGACTCGGTCTCAAAAAAAAGAAAAAAAAAAACTCAGAAATTGAATGGGATGTTTTACATTCATATTTATCGTATTAAATCTTAGAAATCTGGGGCCGGGCATGGTGGGTCACGCCTGTAATACAAGCACTTTGGAGGCCAAGGTGGGCGGATCACCTGAGGTCGGGAGTTCAAGACCAGCCCGACCAACATGGTGAAACCCCGTCTTTAAAAAAAAAAAAAAAAAAATCTTAGAAATCTGCTGTGTATTTTACACGTCACCATGTCTCAACCAGACCAGCTAGACTAGTGCTCAGTGATCAGTTGGTGTTGATGGCTGCTGTATTGGATAGTACAGTGTAAATTATCGTTTTTTCTTGTGCTGAATTAAAATGTAACTCCCTGCTATTTTTATCTGTTGATCTTTTTGTTTTTCTTCTCCACTGTGCTTAGCAGGCTTAACTCCTTTTCTATATGCCAGCTATTTGGTTGTTGTTTGTTTAGGTGTTTTTGAGACAGTGTTGCTCTGTCGCCCAGGCTGGATTGCACTGATGTGGTCACAGCTCTCTGCAGCTTCAACCCCCAGGGCTCAAGTGATCCTTCTACCTCAGCCTCTAGAGTAGCTAGGACAACAGGTACTCCTGGCTAATTTTTGTTTTGTTTTGTTTAGAGATAGGGTTTTGCCATGTTTCCCAGGCTGGACTCGAAATCCTGCGCTCAAGCAATCTGTCAGCCTTGGCCTCTCAAAGTGCTGGTATTATAGGCATGAGCCACCACACCTGGCCCCTGGCATTCTGCTTTTATTGGATTGTGTTGCACTAACCTGTTTCCTTCCATGCTAAATATTCTCCATTCCTTCAACAATTCTGTGCATGACATCACTTCTAATCCCTTCCTCTGGATGCTGCTTTTGATCAGTGTTTCTAGGAGTGAACAATGATCTATTTTTCTGTGACTTGGTAGCTCATGTCCTTTGCCCAGTTTCAGCATAAGTGGTTTTTCCTTTTGTCCTATTGATGGTCAATTCTTTCTGTAATTAGGAGTATTTATCTTTGTCCATTGCAATGTTGTAAATCTTTTCTCCCAGTCACTGTTGGCCTTTCAACTTGTTCTATGCTGTCTTTGGCTGTACAGGTTTCTGTTTTCAGGAAGTTAATCTGCAAGTATTTTCCATTTGTAGCTTCTGGACTTAGCGGCATGCCAAGGAAGTCTTGCCCACTCTCAAGTGTATGAAAAAGTATTATCCTGAATTTTCTTTCACTGTGTCCACTTTTTAATACTTCCTACATCTAACTGGAATCTTTTTGTGATACAAGGAAGGGTCTGACTTAATTTCCGCCCCCCCAAGTGTGTAGCCAGTTGTTCCACTTTGTAAACAATTCACTCTTTCCCCACTAATTAAAAATGTCATTTAAAAAATCATCTTTAGCCTGGGCACAGTGGCTCAGGCCTGTAATCCCAGCACTTTGGGAGGCCGAGGTTGGGCGGACCATAAGGTCAGGAGTTAGAAACCAACCTGGCCAAATTGGTGAAACCCCATCTCTATTAAAAATATAAAAATTAGCCAGGAGTGGTGGCAGGCACCTGTAGTCTCAGCTACTTGGGAGGCTGAGGCAGGAGAATAGCTCAAACCTAGGAGGTGGAGGTTGCAGTGAGCCAAGATCACACCACTGCACTCCAGCCTGGGCGACAGAACAAGACTCTGTCTCAAAAAAAAAAAAAAAAATCATCTTTAGGTATGGGCATGGTGGCTCACTCCTGTAATCCCTCCCAGTACTCTGGAAGGCCAAGGCAGGCAGATCACCTGAGGTTAGGAGTTTGAGATCGGCCTGGCCAAGATGGTGAAACTCCATCTCTACTAAAAATACAATAATTAGTCTGGCATGGCAGCATGTGCCTATAGTCCCAGCTGCTTGGGAGGCTGAGGCAGGAGAATCAGTTGAACCGTGAGGAAGAGGTTGCAGTGAGTCGAGATCGCACCACTGCACTCCAGTCTGGGTGACAGAGCCAGACTCCATCTTAATAATAATAACAAATTTCAGTGTTTCCTATATACTAAATTTAAAAATAATAATTTTTAAAAATAAATAAAAATTAAAAATCACCTTTAGGCTCTTCTCTTTGTCAGCAGAGAAATAAGCCTCTAGCAGCTCCAGGGTTGCATCTGATCAGCTCGTCAAGCTCAGCAAAAAGAGGTTTCCTCTTCTCCAATGGTCCCAGCAAAATAGTGCCAGGACTGACTCCCATTGGACAGCCTAGACCGACACGGAAGCAATGGCAGAATAGAATCTGCTGATTGGCCAGGCCTCATCCCTCTGTCTCTCTCAGGATCAGAGTGGAAGCATCACTTGAGAAAGGGGGAAGGGTGGGTACTCAAGGGGAAATGAGGATGCTGTTGACAGAAAGAAGAATAGATGCTGGTCACTCAAAATGCTGCCCACCACAATGCAGCTTCCCTCTCAGCCTGACACTGGGTGCCCCACAGCCCCAGCTCTGTAGGCATCTGGGGAGTCCAAGGTCCCCTCTGCCCTATCATTGCTTCCCTCTCAAAGATAAGCTAGAGTTGTGTCTACCCCAGAAATTCAGATCTGAGGCTAGGCATGGTGGCTCACACCTGTTAATTCTAGCACTTTGGGAGGCCAAGGTGGGCAGATCACTGGAGGTCAGGAGTTCACGATCAACCTGGCCTATATGGCAAAACCCCATCTCTACTAAAGATACAAAAATTAGCCAGGTGTGGTGGTGTGGGCCTTTAATCCCAGCTACTTGTGAGGCTGAGGCAGGAGAATTGCTTGAATCCAGGAGGTGGGCTGAGATCATGCCACTGCACTCCAGCCTGGGTGACAAAGTGAGACTCTGTTTCAAAAAAAAAAAAAAAAGGAAAAGAAATTCAGACGCCAGGTGTGGTGGCCCATGCCTGTAATCCCGGCACTTTGGGAGGCCAAGGCAGGCGGATCATGACGTCAGGAGTTTGAGACCAGCTTGGCCAACATGGTGAAACCCTGTCTCTACTAAAAACACAAAAATTAGCCAGGCGTGGTGTCACATGCCTGTAATCCCAGCTACTAGGAGTCTAAGGGAAGAGAATCGCTTGAACCCAGGAGGTGGAGGATGCAGTGAGCCGAGGTCATGCCACTGGACTCCAGCCTAGGTGACAGAGCGAGACTCTGTCTCAAAAAAATAAAGAAAGAAAACAAAATATGCCGGGCGTGGTGGCTCACGCCTGTAATCCCAGCACTTTGGGAGGCCAAGACGGGTGGATCACGAGGTCAAGAGATCGATACCATCCTGGCCAACCTGGTGAAACCCAGTCTCTAATTTAAAAAAAAAAAAAAAGAAGAAAAAGAAAGGAAATATATATATATATATAAAATAAATCGGCCAGGTGTGGTGGCTCACGCCTGTAATCCCAGTACTTTGGGAGGCTGAGGCGGGTAGATCACCTGAAGTCAGGAGTTCAAGACCTGCCTGACCAACATGGTGAAACCTAGTCTCTATTTTGAAAAAAAAAAAAAGAAAAGAAATCAATTTAGGTCTGATTCCAGATGCCTTTTCAGGGGGATCCCCCCTAGCTTAGAAAATCTGCCCCAGCGAGATTGGGTAGGACAGTTCTGCCTGCTCCTGCCCCAAGACCTTGTCCACATTGCTTCTCTCTGCCAAAAGGAGCAGAGTTCAGGAAGGCCAGGAGGAAGGAAGGATGCCAATGGGATATGGATGCTGTTTACAAACAGAAAGTGGCTCCTTCCTCCCCTCTCCCTAAAGCCGTGCTGTCCTGCTCAGCTACTGCAGGGAGGGTCCCTTGAATGCCTCTTCTGGCCTCTTGCCAAAGACCCACAGCCAATCCCCGCGTCACCAGGGAACAGCCTGAGACTCTGCAGATCAGGCTCATCTAGAGAAAGGTTTACAGGCCAGACTGCAGACCCAGAGTGGTCACCTTGGAGAACAGATGCCTGTGTTTCTACATGGGGATGCCCCAGCCCATGATGCCTCATGCCACAAGGTGGGCACAGCGAGCCCCTCCCTCTCACTCTTGAGCCTTAGAGGATCAGGATGTGGGCTGGGGGTGGTGGCTCACGCCTATAATCCCAGCACTTTGAGAGGCTGAGGCAGGTGGATCACAAGGTTAGGAGTTCAAAACCAGCCTGGCCAATGTGGTGAAACTCCCATCTCTACTAAAAATACAAAAATAAGCAGGGCATGATGGCATAAGCCTGTAGTCCCAGCTACTCGGGAGGCTGAGGCAGAAGAACTGCTTTAACCCAGGAGGTGGAGGTTGCAGTGAGCTGAGATCACGCCACTGCACTCCAGCCTGGGCGACAGAGTGAGATTCCGTCTCAAAAAAAAAAAAGAAAGAGGATGAGGATGTGATCTGGGAGGAGTCAGTGGATGAGGTCAGAACCCCAGTTCTTTTTTGGTTGCCCCCTCCATCTCCATCAGTCCCTACAAAGCCCCCACAGTAATAATATACTGAGCAGAACAACAGTTAAGTGAAAACACCATAGAAAATGGAAAGTAAAATTCTCTTTAGGTCGGGTGCAGTGGCTCACGCCTGAATCCCAGCACTCTGGGAGGCCAAGGCAGGCAGATCACCTGAGGTCAGGAGTTTGAGACCAGCCCTGCCAACATGGTGAAACCCTATGCCTACCAAAAAAAAAAATTAGCTGGGTGTAGTGGTAGGTGCCTGTAATCCCAACTACTCAGGAGGCTAAGGCAGGAGAACTGCTTGAACCCAGGAGGTGGAGGTTGCTGTGAGCGGAGATCACGCCACTGCACTCTAGCCTGGGTGATGGAGTGAGACTCTGCCTCAAAATAAAAGGGGAGGAGGGGAATAAAAACTCTCTTTAGTAAACTTTGCTCTGTTGGAAGACAGGTAGCATTTCAACTAAACAAAAGCAGGCTGCTTGCCTGCAGTGTGAGGGATGCTTGAGTTCAAAGCTCAGCCCTGCCACTCGCTGACTGTGTGACCCTGTGACTTGCAGAAACTTCCTACATAGTCCCCCATAACATGAGGCTGAGGACTGTCTCCACCTAAGATGGTTGTGTGAGGATTCAAGAAATGAATGACTGCTGTAAACCAACAATCACAGTAGCAATGTGTTGGGTAGTTATGGGTGATGACAGCATATGCAGAGTGAATGGCAGCAACATTATAAAGGAGGGAGGGAGGCACTATGGATACTCAGTGAGGCCCTAGAGTGTCATTTGAAAGTGGACTCAGGGCTGGGTGCAGTGGCTCACGCCTGTAATCCCAGCACTTTGGGAGGCCAAGGCAGGAGGATCACTTGATGTCAGCAGTTCAAGGCCAGCCTGGCCAACAGGGTGAAATCCCATCTCTACTAAAAATACAAAAATTAGCTGGGCCTGGTGGCGAACACCTGTAATCCCACCACACAGGAAGCCGAGGTGGGAGGATCACTCGCACCCCGGAGGCGGAGGTCGCAGTGAGCTAAGACTGTGCCACTGCACTCCAGCCTGGGCAACAGAGTGAGACTCCATCTCGAAAGAAAGGAAAAGGGAGGGGAAGAGAGGAGGTGAGAAGAGAGGGAGAGAAAGGAAGGGAGGAAAGGGACTCGGATTACTTATAAATGGATAGTAAATATATGTTGTAAAACCTCTAGGTCAACCACCAAAAAGTTGTTTAAAAGTATAATTGATATGTTAAGAAAGGAGAGATTATGGAATCACATAAAACACTCAAAACAAGAGAAGACAGAAAAAGAGGAGATTTTTTTAAAGTAAAAAAACGCGCACTGGAGAGATCCAAGATGGCCGACTAGCAACAGCTCAGGAATGTAGCTCCCAGTGAAAGCGCAGAGAACGAGTGGACGCCGCACTTTCCGACGAGTTTTTGTTGCCCACAGACCGGGAGATTCCCGGCGGAGAAGCCAAGCGGGTCGCCAGCGCGACTCTTTTGGGCGGCGCGGCTGTTTTGCCGGCGCTCGGCGCGGCGCTTCCCGGTGCGGAGAGTGCGGGACGGACGGGGACGGGCTCGGCTGGTCCCATCCCCACGAGGAGAACAGCAATTGGAAGCGCCGAGGACGGAGAGCTTCACAGCGGGCGCAGCGAACCCGGGAAGAGGGGAACCGGCGTCCACCAAAGGAAAACTAAGAAACAGAAAAACTTCATCACCGGGCGGAGAGAGATCCAAGATGGTCGCGTAGCAGCGGCTCGGGATTGTGGCTCGCGGTGAGGGCGCAGAGAGCGAGTGGACTACGCAGTTGCAGACGAATGTTTGATGCCCACGGACTGGGGGATTCCCGGCGAGGGAGCCACGCAGGTCGCCAGCGCGACTCTTTTGGCCCGTGCGGCGCTTCTCGGTGT
>PVKP010004894.1:62166-88474 GCA_004027715.1 Plecturocebus donacophilus | reverse complement strand
CAAGTTCTTAATGACCTACAAAGAGACTCAGACTCCCACACAATAATAGTGGGATAATTTAACACTCCACTGTCAATATTAGATCAACGAGACAGAAAATTAACATGGACATCCAGGACTTGAACTCAGATCTGGACCAAGTAAACCTAATAGATATTTACAGAACTCTCCACCCCAAATCCACAGAATATACATTCTTCTTGGCACCACATCACACCTACTCTAAAATCGACCACATAATTGGAAGTAAATCACTCCTCAGCAAATGCAAAAGAACGGAAATCATAATAAATATCTCTCACACCACAGTACAATCAAATTAGAACTCAGGATTAAGAAACTCACTCAGAACTGCACAACTTCATGGAAACTGAACAACTGGCTCCTAAATGTTGACTGGATAAACAATGAAATGAAGGCAGAAATGAAGATGTTCTTCTAAACCAACGAGAATGAAGACAAAACATACCAGAGTCTATGGGACACCTTTAAAGCAGTGTCTAGAGGAAATTTATAGCAATAAATGCCCACATGAGAAGCAAGGAAATATCTAAAGTCAACACCCTATCATCAAAATTGAAAGAGCTAGAGGAGCAAGATCAAAAAAAAACTCAAAAGCTAGCAGAAGACAAGAAATAACAGGCCCATCAATGATAGACTGGACAGGGAAATGTGGCACATATGCACCATGGAATATTATGCAGCCATTAAAAACAATGAGTTCATATCCTTTGTAGGGACATGGATGAATCTGGAAACCATCATTCTCAGCAAACTGACACAAGAACAGAAAATCAAACACCGCATGTTCTCACTCATAGGTTGGTATTGAACAATGAGAACACATGGACACAGGGAGGGGAGCATCACACACTGGGGTCTGTGGTGGGGAACTAGGGGAGGGATAGTGGTGGGTGGGGAGTTGGGGAGGGATAACTTGGGCAGAAATGCTAGATATAGGTGATGGGGAGGAAGGCAGCAAACCACACTGCCATGTGTATACCTATGGAACAATCTTACATATTCTTCACATATACCCCAAAACCTAAAATGAAATTTATATATATATAAATAAATTTATATAAATATATAAATATATATATATATATATATATATATATATATATATAAGACTCAGCGAAGCCAGGTGCAGGGCCTGTAATCCTAGCACTTTGAGAGGCTGAGGTGGGATGAATCTCCTGAACTCTGGAGTTGGAGGCCAGCCTGGTGAACATGCAAAATGTCCTCTCTACCAAAAATACAAAAATAGCCAGGTGTGGTGGCATGCACCTGTAGTCCCAGCTACTTGGAGGCTGAGGTGGGAGAATAATTTGAGCTCAAGGACATAACTTTGGGAAGTAAACTTAGCCCTTTTCTTTTTCTTAGCACACTACTTTATTCACTAGGAATAAGCTATTACAAAACACTTTTTTGGAAAATTCACTTGGAGATAAAAAATCTTGTCTCTACTTCTCCCCCAATGCCACACATCTGTGCTCTTCCTCCGGAGTTACAGTTAATTCAGCTTTGCTGAGCCTCCTGCAGGAGCTTGAGCACGGGGTCATCAGCCCTGAGGGCAAAGGTGAGTGTGCGCTGCTGGTAGCGCTTGGGGTCACACTCCAGGTTCTCAATCACCTCAGCCAGCAGGTGTGCTCACACCTGGGCCAGGGCCTTGAAGCCCAGGGTGGTGAAGTGCACTGAGCTGGGGGCCTCAAAGCCCAGGGCAGTGAAGTGTAAATGCAGGTGGTAGTAGGAGGGCAGGTAGTTCAGGTATACTTGCAGATGGTCTCCCGTCATCTGATAGCGCTGCACGATGGCTTCCTGCCACTGGTGGAGGATGTTCCTGAGCAGCAGCAGGTGCTCCGGAGTAAGGTCGCGTAGGGATCTGATGCCCCGGCCATGGCAGATGGCGATCAAGTACAGGTCGTCGAGCTGCTGTTGGTTCCATCTGAGGTCAGGGATGCGGACAAACCTGTCAGAGGGATCTGGGTTCTCAAAAACAATCCGGTCCACTTCAGCCTTCTTGTCGAGAATGTTATACACTCACTGGATGCTGAGGCTCTGGGACTCCAGGTGGGGTAAAGTAATGTTCCTGTAGTCATCTCCTGTCTCTCAGATCAGGCAGATGTCCTGGTGAAGGTACTTCTGCAGATGTTTTTCTGTGGCAGGGTAAACCACATCATCTTTACATCACTCAGTTGTGTTGGAGGGAACAAGTGATAGGTGCTGTAGGTATCGCTGGAGAACTGCAACTGGAGCTCAGGGCTGCCTGTCAGGAGCTGAGCCACCTGTTCCACCTGAAATGTCGACTTCTCCAGGATCACAAGGGCATCCTCTCCATCCCCATCTCCAGAGGCCTCATTCACCTTTCCTTGTAGGAAAATGATTTTGTCCCGTGCAGACTCCCTCAGCACTTTCTGCGCTCTGAAGCCAGAGAATGGTAAGTGGACAGGAGCACAGGTACCATTTCCAACACCTGCCTCCTTTTCCTCTGTGCTGGCAGCGTGCTCCTCCTCTGCGTCCAGCTTGCACTTTCTCTTGCTGGGTTGAGGCACTGCGTCGAGGCACTGTGTCTGCCATGCTGTCAGGGAGGCAGTCTTTTTTTTTTTTTTTTTTAAAAGAAAGGGTCTCACTTTGTCATGCAGCCTGGAGTGCAATGGCATGATCTCAGCTCACTGCAGCCTTGACCTCCAGGGTCCAAGCAATCCTCCTGCCTCAGCCTCCCAAGCAGTTGGGACTATAGGTGTGCACCACCATGCCTGGCTAATTTTTGTATTTTTAGTAGAGATCGCATTTCTCCATGTTGGCCAGGCTAGTCTCAAACTCCTGAGCTCAGGTGATCCACCCGCCTCAACTTCCTAAAGTGCTGGGATTATAGGTGTGAGCCACCATGCCAGGCCATACTTTATTCTTGAGGTACAGTAGATAGCCTGCCTTGCTGTGGGTCTCTTGACTTTAAACCTTGTCTGGTTTCTCTAATCAACCTTCTCCTAGACAATAAAAAATGGATGAATTTTTGTTACTTCAATTGTCTATAAAATCTAGACAGCTGTTATAGAAATGTTTTATTTGGGCCAGGTGTGGTGGCTCACACCTGTAATCCCAGCACTTTTGGAGGCCAAGGCGGGCAGATCATGAGGTCAGGAGATGGAGACCATCCTGGCTAACATGCTGAGATCCTGTCTCTACCAAAAATACAAAAAATTAGCCGGGTGTGGTGGCACGCGCCTATAGTCCCAGCAACTCGGGAAGTAGAGGCAGGATAATCGCTCGAACCCAGGAGGTGGAGGTTGCAGTGAGCCGAGATAGCACCACTGCACTCCAGCCTGGTGACAGAGTGATGACATTCTGTTAAAAAAAAAAAGTTTTATTTGGTTTTAACTCTTGTTTTATTGCAGATACTACTCTCACTGTTGCCATAAAGTTTTGCCGCCAGGGTTACATTGTTTCCCATTAAAACTTCAGCTCAAGTGTGGACAAAAGCCCCCCTTTCCAGTTTTCCTTTGTCATTTTCAAAAATAACTTTACTAAAGGATTGCAAATTAGCATAGAAGTAAACAAGGGAATGCAAAGAATCACAAAGTACTTATTTCCCTTAGAACAAGTTTCTGATTCTAATATTCCAGCACACTTAGAAAAGAGCTTTACTGGGTCCCAAGTTCTTTCATTGTAAAATAACACTGTTGAAAAGGGCTAGTAAAACTACAGATATGTTGTCAGGCTTCTCCTCCTAGCTTACGCTCTCTCTGCTTAACTGGTTACCTACGGCTACTAGTTTGAGAGGAGAGAGAGAGAGAGAGAGAGAGAGAGAGAGAGAGAGAGAGAGAGAGAGAGAGAGGCAGAGAAAAGCTAGGGAGGGAAGAATGAGACAGAGAATGAACTGCAAAATGCTCTCCTTATTTCAAAACAAAACAGAATAAATGTGAAGTTACTAGTTCAAATATTCAAATCTTCTGTGGCCCTCCTCCTTTCTAAATTGTGAATTTTATTATAAAGGACACATTGTGTGGAGAGAGAGTTTTCTCAGAACTCCTGTGATTAGTTCGTACATGCATTCATTGTATGCCAGGCACTGTTTCTCAGTGTTGGGGATGCAGTGGTAAGAGGGAATACAAGGGCTCTGCACACTTGCTAGCGGAAAATGACAACAAATAAAAAGTAAACCAATGAACATGCTAATTTCAGAGAGCTAGAAGTACTAAGAAGAAAACCCAATAGGGGATGTGAAAAGAATGAAGGAGGAGATGAGGTGGGAAGGAGAAAGAAGGCCATGAGTTTCAACTGGGTGAAGAACACTTTTGACCTGAGACTTGAATGGCAACAAAGAGGCAGGTGAAAGTCTGTGGGCAGGGTGCTTTAGGCAGAGTTGTGGACGAACAAGAGCAGGGGCTTTAGAAGGAAAGAGGCTGTCATTGAGGAACTCAAAGTTTAGCATGACTGAAGCATGGTGTGTGAGGGGAAAGTGGTGTAAGATGACTCAGAGAGATGGGCAGCCTCCAGGCCAGGTGAGATCTTTCAAGTCATAGTGAAGGGTTTTAGTCCAAGTTCATTGGGAGATCTGTTTACAGGGTTTTAAGCAGGGAAGAAATATAAATGAACTAGCATTGTAAGAGTACACTGGCTGGTATGTGGAGAATGGGTTATGGAGAGTCAGAAGGATGAATGTAACCCTTCCTGACTGTATTTACCAATTCATCCTGCCTCTAGAGCATTCTCTGGGACTCTCTTTTACACAGTTCAGAGTACAAAAATTCAGTTACTGCTAATTCACATATAAGAAATAAAATCAATCTTGTACTAATAGTAACATGCAGTAGGAGTTGAAAGAGACCCCAGTAAAACAGTATTTGAAAGTAGTAAATTAAAAAATGGAGTTGAACTAGAAATAATATTTTGCCAACAATTCTGCTCTGTCACATACTCTGATGTCTCTGGTTTCTCAGCCCTTAGAAGGACTGTTGTGTATAGTGGTAAGACCTTGGGATGGGGAATACACTGTCATAGTATGCCACTTCTGCAATTAGTCCAGAGGTAACTGGTGGGCTTACTCTCCAGGCAGGCTCTTCTACTCAAGTTCTTAATTTCTATAAATGGTCACGGTATTCTCTCTCTTTTTTTTTTCTTTTCTTATTTTTTCTTTTTCTTTTTATTTTTTTTTATTGCATTTTAGGTTTTGGGGTACATGTGAAGAACATGCAAGATTGTTGCATAGGTACATACATGGCAATATGGTTTGCTGCCTTCCTCCCCATCACCTATATCTGGCATTTCTCCCCACGCTATCTCTCCCGAACTCCCCACCCCCGCTGTCCCTCCCCTATTTCCCCCCAACAGACCTCAGTGTGTGATGTTCCCCTCCCTGTGTCCATGTGTTCTCATTGTTCAACACCACATATGAGTGAGAACATGCAGTGTTTGATTTTCTGTTCTTGTGTCAGTTTGCTGAGAATGACGGTTTCCAGCTTCATCCATGTCCCTACAAAGGACACAAACTCATTGTTTTTTATGGCTGCATAGTATTCCATGGTGTATATGTGCCACATTTTCCCTGTTCAGTCTATCATCGATGGGCATTTGGGTTGGTTCCAGGTCTTTGCTATTGTAAACAGTGCTGCAATGAACATTAGTGTGTATGTGTCCTTATAGTAGAACGATTTAATCCTTTGGATATATACCCAGTAATGGGATTGCTGGGTCAAATGGAATTTCTATTTCTAGGCACAGTATTCTCTTAGCTACTCTACCTCACAACCTGAGTCATCTTTTATTTTTCTCTCTCTTGTTTGCTGCCTCCTGATCCAACCAGTTAATAAATTCTGACAATTAAACCTCACACAAGTTTGTTCTTTTCCATTCCCTGTGCAATCTAGAGTAATCTAGATTTAATGGTAGATCATTTAGAGTTCAGGAATCCCTCCTAACTGATTTTACTTGCAGTCTTTCCCCTTTGATCTTGTGCCCTGCTACCAAATGAAAAATTCTAAGGTATCATTTGTGTCACATTCGTCTTCCCATGCTTCAAAATATCCAATGGCTCCTCATTATATAAAATTAGGTAGAAATTCATTAATTAGTTTTAAGGCCTTCTAGTCTCTGGCTCCAGCTTCCTTTTCTAGGTTTGTCATAACCTCAACTCTCTTTGTATAAATATCCCCTAACCCGTCAGGCCCAGTTCAATGGACATTCCTTAAGACTTTTCAAATTCTTAATACCTCTCCCTTTACTAAACATCTTTACTCAACATATTCTGTCTTACGTTTCTGTATTAGCTTATGTGTCTTTAAAATTATAAAGCAATGCCCAGGCCCACACTGCTAAACATAAATCTCAGGAAGTAGATACCTGTGATTCTTTTGATTCTAAAGTCCAATCAGAGATGAGATTACTATAATAACATTTTTGAAGGCAGGGGTCAGACTTATTTTCAACACAGGCTGATAAATCTACCCTGTCTATATATATCTGAGACAGGGTATTGCTCTATCACCCAGGCTGGAGTATAGTGGCACAATCACGGCTCACTGCAGCCTCTGACTCCAAGGCTCAAGAAATCCTCCCATCTCAGCCTCCCATGTAGTACGACTGTAGAGATGGGGTTTTGCCATGTTGTCCAGGCTGGTCTTGAACTCCTGGGCTCAAGTGATCTGCCCATCTTGGCCTCCCAAAGTGCTGGGATTACAGGCATGATCCACCATGACTGGTCGCAAATCTACCTTATATTGAAGTGTATGCTAGCTCTCAGAGTTAAGAAAGAAATTCCTCTAAAATGGAAATATAATGACAGTTGAATACTCCATAATTAAAGCTGAAGAAAGTAGAATATATTTCTTGCCTTCTCCAACAAACTGATGAGGCTGACTCAGGTAGCCATAGTCCATTAATAACTAGTTGATAAACACTGACAAATGCTCAAAGTATCTTCCAGATCTCTTTAGCGAAAATGTTGTGCTTATTAGTAAATACATTTTACTAGCATCAAAGAGGTTTAGTGTCAGCACTGAGAACTCACAGAAAGTCAAACTTGAACTGTTCATGAGCTTATATTCCCAAGATGTAGTTGACTTGGTCCAACTTTGAATGCAGACGGAAATATATCAAATATAAAACAGTAAAGATGAGATTCTAAATAAAATTTCATTTCAATAATAATACTGAAGTTTCATTTCACAGGTGAGGAATCTAACATCCAGAGAGGTTATGATAGGCCAAAGTTAAACAGGGCAAAAACCCTACTTTTTCAGTTTTTCTTTGTCATTTTATTTCCTTTTTTTTTTTCTTGTGAGATGGAGTTTCTCTCTTGTTGCCCAGGCTGGAGTGCAATAGCTGGATCTCAGCTCACTGCAACCTCCACCTCTCAGGTTCAAGTGATTCTCCTGTATCAGCCTCCCGAGTGGCTGGGATTACAGGCACGCACCACCATGTCGAGATAATTCTGTCTTTTTAGTAGAGATGGGGTTTTGCCATATGGGATAGGCTGGTCTTGAGCTCCTGACCTCAGGTGATCCACCTGCCTCAGTCTCTCAAAGTGCTGGGATTACAAGCCTGAGCCACTGTATCTGGCTAGCTTATACTAACTTAAATGTACTTGCTGTGCTTTACTAGTCAATGTATGAGAAATACCTTGTTTTATCTCCAAATTTTTTGGGGAGAAGGCCCCCAAATTATTTATCCCAGAAATCATAGTTGAAGCTTTATAAATGTTTGTTGTATAAATATGTTTCATAAACAGAATTAACCATAAAATTTATGCTTACAAGTGTTACTAAAAACTTAGAAACTTGGCTTTTGTGCTATTTGATGATGATTCCCATTTTTAAATTAAAGAAGTGAGGCCTACAGAAGATAATGGCAGTAAAAACTTGTGAATGTACAAAGCTACTGGTGTTCTGAATATATGGATAAATTATTATATGAACTTTTGTATCCACAACATTTTTTATTGCTTTGACAGACTTTCAAAAGCATAAATCTTGGTTTTTAGCCACTAGAAAGAGGAAGGAAATAGGTGGTACAGATTACCCAGTCACTTAATGACTTGGAATTGTTCCAAAGACCATAGACCAATTTGGGGATAATCAATATATTTAAAATACTGTGTGCTACAGACTGAATGTTTGTTTCCCCTCAAAATTCATCTGTTGAAACTTAATCTCTAATGTTGTGGTATTTAGAGAAGGAGCTTTTGGAAGGTGATTAAGTTATGACGGTAGAAACCTCATGAATGGAATTAATGCCCTTATAAAAGTCACCCCAGAGATCTCCTTCACTCTCCTTCTTCCCTGTGAAGACACAGTGAAAAGACTGCTGTCTATGAAAAAGAAAGCAGGCCCTCATCAGACACTGAATCTGCTGGTACCTTGGTCTGAGGCTTCCCAGCCTTCAGAACTGTAGGAAATAATTTTTTTTTTTTTTAAGAGAGTCTCACTCAGTAGCCCAGGCTGGAGGGCAGTGGCACAATCTCAGCTCACTGCAACCTCTGCCTCCCAGGTCCTGGTTCAAGCAATTCTCCTGTCTCAGCCTCCCGAGTAGCTGGGATTACAGGCACTCGCCACCATGCTCAGCTAATTTTTGTATTTTTAGTAGAGATGGGGTTTCACCATGTTGGCCAGGCTGGTCTTGAACTCTTGACTTAGTGATCTGCCAGCCTCGGCCTCCCAAAGTGCTGAGATTACAGGCATGAGCCACCATGCCCAGCCAGGAAACAAATTTCTGTTGTTTATAAGTCACCCAGTCTATCACAGTCTGTTATAGCAGCCTGAATGGACCAAGACACTGAGTTTTCCAATGAACCCACATGATATATCTTGCCATTTATTGAGGTCTTCCTTAATGCCTTTAATAAAGTTTTATCATTTTGTCCATAGAGGATTTGCACTTCATGTATTAGACTCATTTATTCATGAATTCATCTATTTATGATTACACTTTTTGAGATAATGTAGATTCATATGCAGTTTTATGAAATAACTGAGAGGTCTTGTGTTACTTTTATCATTTCCCCAACGGTAACATCTTGTGAAGCCACAGTACAATATGACAACTGTGATATTGACAATGTCAGTGAAGATATAGAACATTTCCATCACCACAAAGATTTGTCATATACTGCCATTTTATAGCCACCCCCACTTTCTTCCTCCAACTCCCCTCCTTAACCCTAGGCAACCACTAATCTTTTTACCATTGCTACAGTTTTGTAATTTTTAAGAATGCTGTATAAATGAAATCATATACCATGTAACCTTTTGGAATTGACTTTTTTTATCCAGCTTAATTCTATGAAAATTTATCTAGATTGTTCTGTGTCAACAGTTTGTTTCTTTTTATTCTTGAGTAGTATTCCATGGTATATATCACAGTTTGTTTAACCATAACCATTCCCCTGTTGAAGGACATTTGGACATTTGGGTAGTTTACAGCTTTTTGTTGTTGTTGTTGTTGTTTTTGGCTATTATAACTAAAGCTGCTAAAACATTCAGTGCAGGTTTTTGTGTCAACATAAATCTTAATTTCTCTGGGATAAATGCTATTGCTTCATTTCTCTGAGATAAATGCAAGAATGCAGTTGCTAGGTTGTACGTTAGTTGCATGTTTATTTTTCAATAAATTAGCACACTGTTTCCAGATCCATTGTGCCACTTTATATTCCCTCCAGCAATCTATGAGCAATCCAGTTTCTCTGCATATTTGCCAGTAATAAGTCTTGAAGTTAGGTAGATTGATTTTTCATATTTTATTCTTCTTTTCAAAAATTGTTTTAGGTGTTCTAGTTACTTTGACTTTCCACAGAAATTTAGAATAATTTTGTCTATATCCACTGTGCCATCAAGGATTAACCTTGCCCAAAAAGAGGACTGGCCTTTGCCCTCAGCTACTGGGGAGTAATCTCCTAGCCCTGGGTATGTTCTGCCTGATATGAGTGGCTTCGTTTACTTGGCGCTTTGGACTGTGTTTCATCAGCCTGACCTTTGGAGGGTTTGGAGACTAAAGTTTGCCCTGTGGGTGGTTAACATGTCAAAGTAACTGAATCCAAATAAAAACTCTGGATACCAAGACTCCAATGAACTTACCAGATTTGGAATACTATGTATTCTCAACATTGTAGCTGGAAGAAGACTGAGGTGTCCATGATAACTGGGAGAGGACCACTGGAAGGTCATACTTGGAACTTTCCTGAACAATGCCCTATGTGACACTTCCTTAGCTGATGTTAATTGATATCCTTTAACTGCAGTAAGCTGTAACTGAATGCAATAGTTTTCAGTGAGTTCTATGAGAGCTGGCAAATTACCAAACCTGAAGGTGGTCTTAGAGATGCCCAAAATTGCAGTTGATGTCAGAAGTTAGGGCGGCTTTGGGACTTCAAAATTTTACATCTATAAAAAAATCCTTGCTGGCATTTTGACAGGAATTCTGTTAAATGTATATATCAATTTGGGGAAAATTGACATCTTTATTATGTTGATTGATCAAATCTATGAACATACATCTCAGCTTTTTTTTTCAGTACTGCATATTTGTTGGTGCTACTATAAATGGATCTTTAAACATTTTAACTACTTGTTGTTGGTATACAGAAATGCATTTGATTTTTGTGTATTGATTTTTTATCCAGCAACCTTGCTAAATTAACGTTTTCATCCTAAAAAATTATCTGTGGATTTTGAATTTCCTATATAAACACCCATATCATGTATGATTTCACTTTTGTTTTTTCTTTGTAATTCTTATATTTATTTCTTCCAATTATAAATTTAAGAAAACTTTAAACTATAAACAAAATAGCTTCAAATGTATTTATACAATTAACTAAAGAGATACACAAAATATGACATAAAGCAAATTATTATGAACAACATAAAACTGGCATCAAGTTACTGTATTTTCTGTGTTGATTGATTTCTTAATGATGCACTTCAAAAAGACCTAGCTCTGTCAGGTAATGTCCTTCAGTTGCTGACTACTGGTCATGAAAGTTCCCTGTCATTTTATGACAGATTCATTAGCTTCTGGAGAATTAGTTATGTCATAACACTATGATTTCTTTTCATCCTAGTTAAGATAATGTAGAAAGAGACAATTTATGTTACATTTAGTCTCCAAGTCTACAGTTGTTCTCACTCTGTATGGTATTATGCTATTTTACTCCCAGTTCTCTCCCCAAAAGGATTTCTCCTCTGAATGTCTTTTTTTTTTTAAATCCCACAATGCAACTGCCTTCTACATGGCAAGAATTCTTAAAGGATCCTGAACTTATTTACTTGACATCACTAATACATCTTCCATTAACAGAAAAATGTATTGATTTTAAAGTAAATAATATATTCATGAATATGTTATATAAACAGTAAATTCCTACTGTTGACTAGTTTAGAAAATAACAAATATGTAAGATGGGACTGACTACTTAATACTGGGATAATATAACAAAGTATCAGGATAGAGAGAATTCATGTACAGTTAAACTGACATAAAGTCCCAGTAAGATGATTTATGAAAAAAAATGAACAGAACCAGGTATGGCTAAACAATTACCAGGAGGGGTTATGAAAATTGTTTACAATTGGCTGGGTGCGGTGGCTCAGGCTTGTAATCTCATCACTTTGGGAGGCCAAGGTGGGAGGATCATTTGAGGTCAGCAGTTCGAGACCAGCCTGGCCAACATGGTGAAACCCTATCTATACTAAAAATACAAAAATTAGCTGGGCATGGTGGTGGGTGCCTGTAATTCTAGCTACTTGGGAGGCTGAGGCAGGAGAATTGCTTGAACCTGGGAGGCAGAGGTTGCAGTGAGCTGAGATCGTGCCACTGCACTCCAGCCTAGGTGACAGAACAAGACTTTGTCTCAAAAAAAAAAAAAAAAGGTTACAATCATAATCCTTACCCTATGGATACATGAATACTGAACTCAATACTAAAGAGACATTTCAAAACTCTAATTGGGCTTTTCCTATAGTGTTTTTTTTTTTTTTTTCCAACTGTCCTGATGACCCATGGGCTAAAATCATAAATTTTCTTCTGGGTCTGTAAATATTTACAGTCTTGGGGTTTGAGATATTGTAATGGAGGTAAAGTATATTTCACATGTGTTACACAATTTGTTGAAAACATACTATTTCCTATTTCTTTGCTTTGTATACTGGCTCTAAGCAACATTTTACATTTAATTATGAGGCCATGCCAGGGTGGTGGCTCACACCTGTAATCTCAGCACTTTGGGAGGCCAAGACAGGTAGATCACGAGGTCAGGAATTCGAGACCAGCTTGACCAACATAGTGAAAGCTTGTCTCTACTAAAAATATAAAAACTAGCCAGGCGTGGTGGTATGCGGCTGTAAACCCAGCTACTCAGGAGGCTGAGGCAAGAGAATCACTTTAATCTGGGAGGCGGAGGTGCAGTGAGCCAAGATTGCACCATTGCACTCCAGCCTGGGTGACAGAGCGAGACTCTGACTCAAAAAAAAAAAGAAAAAAAAAAAAGAGGCCATGAAAGTCCTTTTCAAGTGTTTTAAAATCAGGTGATAATTACTATTACTTAGATCTTGTTAAAGTAGAAAAGGATGGAAATTATTTCACAAATAATCTCAAATATATCCCTTAGGCATCACTGCAGGTGGATGGCATCTATTATTTTATTTCTATTCCACAGAGAAAAGTTAAAAAGTCATATTAATGGGAAATACCTGTGAGTCCACTTATAAGATTAATTAATATGGAACAGTAAATTTGCACATGAAAAAAACAAGATGTTGGCTACTGAAAGATGTCTTAAGTTGGTCAGATTTCAGTACTTTTGAGCCAACAATTTATATCCATCAGCAGAAAATTTTTCAAGAGAAGTTGTAAATGAAGGAAAACCTATAGTATCAAGACAAAGTTACTTTAGGAACCACAATAATAAAGAATGCTATGACCCATTTACTAGGAAAAAATAATTAAAAATTCTAACAAAGGGGGATAAGAAATGATAAACTTTTACAGTAATTTAATAGTAAACATTTTAATAATATCATATTAAGAATACAGTAAAAAAGCTACCTTTGCTTGTTTAATAGTTATTTATTCACACCCTCTATTGAAAAGAGCATGTGGGATGACTTATATACACATTATAGAAGAAAAAAAAAGGATGAAGAATAAATGAAGTCACTCTTTGTTAGGAGAGGTGGTAAAAACTTGTTTATTTGCCAGTTTATCGCCAGAAATTTGGCTCTCAGCTTCCTATTGGTGATTGTTTATTTATTATTTTGAGACAGGGTCTTGCTCTGTCACTTGGGCTGGAGTGCAGTGGCACGATCATGGCTCACTGCAGCCTTCATTGCCCAGGCCTAAATGATCCTTCCACCTCAGCTTCTGGAGTAGCTGGGATCACTGGCATGTGCCACCCTGCCTGGCTAATTTTTAATTTTTTTTTCGTAGAGACAGAGTCTCCCTATGTTGCCTAGGCTTTTTTTGTTTGAGTAGGGTGGCCAGAGTCTTACTCTGTCATCCAGGCTAGAGTGCAGTGGCACTATCATGGCTCACCTTAACCTCAAACTTCTGGGCCCAAGTGTTCCTCCTGCCTCAGCTCCCCACATAGCTAGGACTACAGGGGCCCACCACAATCCCCGGCTAATTTTTTTTTTTTTTTGAGACAGAGTCTTGCCGTGTCACTCAGGCTGGAATGCAGTTCATGATCTCAGCTTACTGTAACTTCTGTTTCTTGGTACAAGTGATTCTCTTGCCTCAGTCTCCTGAGTAGCTGGTATTACAGGCATGCTCGACCATGCCTGGCTAATTTTTTGCATTTTTCGTAGAGACAGGTTTTTCCCATTTTGGCTAGGCTGATCTTCAACTCCTGGGCTCAAGTGATTTGCCTGCCTTGGGCTCCCAAAGTGCTGGGATTATAGATGTGAGCCACTGCGCCTGCCCCCCAGCTAATTTTAAAAAATATTTTTTGTAGAGCAAGAAATTTTATGTTGCCGAGCTGGTCTTGCTCTCCTGGCCTCCAGCAATCCTCCTGCTTTGGCCTCTCGAAGTATTAGAATTACAAGCATAAGCCACTATGTCCAGCGCCTACTGACAAATAGAAAGAGGGATACACAATTGATTATGATTTATCGCATCTAGGTGGTAAAAGCAAACCACCTGTAGAGAACAGTTGTTTTTTATGGTTGTGTTCCCAGTGCAGACTTTTGACTCAACACTAAAAAGTAACTCAGGAGAAGTAACTCAAGAGGAACATTAAGATAATGTGTTTTAGGTGACTTGATAGTCTGTGCTAACCTGGCTTGCTCAAGGGGTAAAATCAAGCATTATCTAAAGAAATGGACAGACAATATTCTTTAGACAATCATATCAATATTATTTTAATTTCTGTCCAAAAAGGATTATGTAACAGAAAGTTTGAAGTTATATTTTCTGGCAAGAACCTGGATGACAGATTATTTCTCCTATTTCTGAATACATCAAAATGCTTTAATATCCACTCTAGAAATTGTGAGGCCTAACCAGGACATGTGCCCAAATAGATGGCCCCTCAACCTATAAAAAGAGAATGTGGAGTCCCTGGAAGGAAGGAAGGGCCAAGATTTTCTTAAAAAAGCAGTTTTGGGTTCACGTCTATATATGAATGAATAGATTACAGAAGTCCCAAATTTGACGGCATGTATGTAAAACTATCAGCCTTGGTATTACTCTAGCCATATAACATTACATGTGAATAGCCCATAGAATATGAAGGCTTTTTAAAATTCAATTTTAGGCAAATAGATTTTAATTTTTAATGTGTCTTTCTAGAAATTATCATCATTAATAAATAAAACTGAAAGTTAAAATTAAGTATTTACTATATTCCTGGTGTGGCACTGTGCCCCTTCCTACAGTAATTCATGTGCCCTGAAAATAATCTTTCAAAATATGTAGTATTATCCTCATTTTGCTGATGAAGAAAATGAGGTCTAGAGAGGTCATATAGTAAAGGTCATGGTTCTTAGTAAGTAAAAATATAAATGACATGAAGGCAGAAAGTTTGTTTTGTTGATCCTTTATTCCTATGGACTGACACATAAGAGGCTCCCAATAAATATTAATTGAAGTAGCTGAGTCCAGATCCCAGGCTCTTACCTACAGCATAGGGCTACTAGAATATAAGCCAATTGGTGGTTTCAGTTTAAGACAGTGTGATTGCTTACTTCTTTCTGAAAGTAATGAGATCTACTGCATTTACTGCTTGCGTTAGTATAGAAAGTGGGAAAATAACATAACACATTGGTATACCAATGTGGAATTTTAGAAGCCATTTTGGTGCAATCAAAAGTTTTAATAAGGATAAATACTCTCTATATATCATATATTAATATTTTACACACACACAAACACACACACACACCCCAACTGTAGACTGAACCCTTAAAGGGTCCCAGAAAGTTCACAATTATCCACTGTTGATTAACAGTGGATAAGATTTGAACATATGGATGGTCCAACAAAAGAACAGACTCAAATGGAAAACATTTTCTTACTGAGAGGTCACCAGTATACCAGAAAAAACAGAATATAAAGCACTTAATGCATGTTTCTATTAAATTTCCATAGGGCTTTCCTTTCCTCCCTTTATTCCTTTATTAATTTCATATTTTAGAGACAGAGAAAACCTGTTGTAAGAACCAGTTTTCCTGGTTGTATTTTTTTAAAGACGGGCACAGAACACAGAGGTTAGCATAGCAGCTATGTCAACAAAACAATGATCTGTGCCACAGTGATATGATATGAAGCAGTTAATGCAACAGAGAAAATTAAGAAATCTACGTTCCTTTTTTTCTTTACATTCATATCATTATCTTTTTTGCTAAAACAGCACATTGAATGTCTTGAGTCTGATATGATGAGTATGTACTCTGGGCTGACTCAAGATAGCAATCTTAGATAAGCTACAAACAGAAACCTATTGGAGAAAAGAGCCTCAAGGTCAATGCTTCTAACTTTAGATAGCCAATCAATAGGTCATTTCCTAAACATGAGGTTTCTGTGTAATCATTCCAGCTCAGTATTTTTAAAGAGAATAATTTTCTCCAACACAGCTTGTTGTAGACTAACACAGAAGGCAACATTTTCACTTTTATATTAACTCGTATCTTTCCTGACATGGAAGAACAAACAAAGGATGAAGGGCAGCATGTGGGTCTCATTGAAATACGCTAAACTTCAAAAATCTTGTTTTTCATCTTTAAAGATGAAATAGAGAAAATGTTAAAAATCGAATATGAAAAAATATATATAGGATGATGCAGCCTCAAGACACCGAAGTGTAGTATGTAACATGATTATTAGAGAATGTTTTAAAAATTTTTGGGAACAACTTTCACTTGAATTTTAAACTTGTATTTTATGCATACAAGACAAAACACTATGTATACTCCACAATCAAAAATAATTTATACTTTATTTCAGAATCAGAAGAAATATAAAACTTTGTGATCAGAAGAAATATGTAACTTATTCAGAAAGGTGAGTCTCTTGCAATTTGAACTTATAAGAAAGTAGTTCTACAAAAAGGATTTTATTAAGTCAGTTTTAGTATTCCTAACTATGGACTACAGTTTTTTTTTTTTTTTTTTTTTTTTTGTCCTATACCACACAGTTCAGAGCAGCTGCATGGACTGTCATAATAATACATAATTACACATTTAAAAAGAGTATTCTATACTTGAATCTTATGAAATTAGTAAGACAAATAAGATATATCATTATGTTGTATCAGTAGTTCTTTAGTTTAAAAAATTATCTCTAAAAGAGACTGAAATAATCTTACAAGGCAAATTAAAAATTTCAAGTGAAAACTATTTTAGATTTTCACAAGAATCTTCATATTCCTTAATTTATATAGCCATAGTCACTCTTGTATTATTTAATCTCTCATGCCAAAAAGAAAAAATAATTCTGTTATTTTTAATGAGGTCTCTGATGAAACCTTTTAACTATTGAAGTTTTAGGCCCCAGAGCAAGATTCTACAGATTTAAAACCCCTAAAATGTAGACAGATGCTTAATTACACTGTTACATATGGTGGCAAACACACACAATTTAAGTGGATATTTTTATAAGCAATTCTCATTTAAAACACATTGGAATTAAAATTAATTTGTAACTACGTCATTCTTAATAAAATTGCTCTTTTCATCCAATATTTTTTCCATATTTCTCCTTACCTAGGTTTAGCACAATGATTTAATTGTATAATTTTTGCAAATACATTCAAACATGAAGATTTTCTTCTGATTAGACTCTCAAGTTCCAAAGGTTCTCTTTTGAAAACAAAAATATCATAAAATTTAGTCATACATCATGTATAGTGATGTGATTCTAATGTTTCCAACTGAGATATGGAAAAACCAAATCTGAATACATAATATTCTAAGAAAACAAACCCAGAAGTATTAAGTTTAAAAACAAAGCTTATTTTTAAAATAATTTCAAACTAAAAAAATGTTGCAAGAATAATGCAGTTATCACTTGAATATCCTTTACCCAGATTCAACAATTTTAAAAAACATTTGTCACATTTGTTTATCACTCACTTTTCCACTTTGTGACGCATATATATGTGTATACACACATACTATTGTTCTGAACTACTTGATAGTAATAAGTTACAAATATCATGCCCTTTAGTATGTACTTCCTAATAGCAAGAAAATTCTCTCATGTAACCACAGTATAGTTATCAAATTCAGAAGATTTTACATTGATATGGTATTTTTTACTCTCCCATTTGTATTAACATATTAATATGTTAATCTTGCTAATTTTCCTTATAGCTCTTTTTACTCTCTAGTACAGGATCCAGTCCAAGATAACATTTTCTTTTCTTTCTGATACAGAGTCTTTCTCTGTCACCCAGAGCTGGAGTGCAACAGCACGATCTTGGCTCACTGCAACCTCTGCCTCCCAGGTTCAAGCAATTCTCCTGCCTCAGCCTCCAGAGTAGCTGGGATTATAGGTGCATGCCACCACACTCAACTTATTTTTGTATTTTTAGTGGAGACGGGGTTTCACCATGTTGGCCAGGCTGGTCTCCAACTCCTGACCTCGTGATCCACCCACCTCAGCCTCCCAAAGTGCTGGGATTACAGGCATGAGCCACCGTGCCCGCTTTTTTTTTTTTTTTTGAGACGAAGTCTTGCTCTGTCACCCAGGCTGGAGTGCAGTGGCACAATCTCAGTTCACTGCAACCTCCACCTCTGGGGTTCAAGTGATTCTCCTGCCTTAGCCTCCTTAGTAGCTGGGACTACAGGCACCCACAACCATGCCTGGCTAATTTTTGTATTTTTAGTAGAGATTGGGTTTCGCCATGTTGGCCATGCTGGTCTCGAATTCCTGACCTCAAGTGATCCACCTGCCTCGGCCTCCCAAAGTGCTGGGGTTTACGGGCGTGAACCACTGCCTAGGATCACATTTTGAAAACGATTAAGATTAATAGAGGCCAGGCTGAGGTGGGTGGACACTTGAGCTCAGTAGTTCAAGACTAGCCTAGGCAACACGGTGAAACCCCATCTCTACAAAATATACAAAAATTAACCTGGTGTGATGGTGCACATCTGTAGTCCCAGATATTTAGGAAGCTGAGGTGGGAGGACTGCTTGAGTCCAGGAGGAAGCTGAGACTGCAGTGAGCTGTGATCAAGTGACCACACTCCAGCCTAGGTGACAGGGTGAGACCCTGTCTCAAAAAAAAAAAAAGATTTAATAATTATTTCTTCTTATTTTAATTTTACAGGCTTTTAAAAGATAGTTTTATTTGGCATCTTTTATAAGATTGTTATTTCAATCTGAAACTTCAGAGTGACAACACTAATTCTATCACTAAGTTTTATGGCATTTTAAATAAATTATGTTAGTAAAAACATAAGAATACGATTAAAATATGCTTGGCTAAGTTTACATATCTACCCCACTGAATGATTACATTGAATACCCATCCTTTATTTTACGAAGAAACTTACAACCGAGGAAAAAATGAAATTGCCTGCTATCTCAATGCATGTCTTCCTTCCATTTTGCTATTAGCTCTTGGAGGGTTAACTGTAGTAAAATTAAAGTCAGTTAAATTTTCCACTTGCTAGGAGTTCTACTAAAGGATTTGATGGAGAGGAGATTGAAATCAGTGACTAAAGTGAAGTTTCCAAAATATTTGAGGCTTATATTTAACTATGATAATTTTCTTCTACAGCCATTAGGAAATGTAGAATTAACTGCATACATGCATGCTGAGGGCTTAGAAATAGTGTACACAGCTGAACTGAGGGACTTAAAATTTAAGATCTATTTCTGGCTACTCTATCAATATGCTTGAAGTTCTAGATAAGCTATTTAATTTGTCCTAATTTCTTTATTCCTAAAGCTAGAAAGAATATTGTTTACCATACAAGCAGAGTACTGGGCTTTTAGAGTGTTAACCTATGGAAATTGTAATATAAAATGCAGCAAAGAAGCACAAGCATATCTTATTATAAAGAGTCATTTCAAACAAATATTTACCCAGGAGAACAAAGAAATGACTTTACTGTTCTCCCTAAGTTTGTTATAGAAAAAAGTCGAAAACAGATTAAGTTTAAAAAAAATTGAAATCACCAATAATTCTACTTTTCAGAAATAACAAATTGGAACACATCTTTTCAGACTTTTTTTCTGACACATTATTTTATTAATGGAAAAGTTAACCATATTTCAAAACAAATGCATTTTAAAAATGATACTATACTGAGGGTTCTTATCCTGGCAATTGGTTAACCCCCACACTGGTCACAATGATAAACTCTGGACAAAATATAAAATACAGCTATTTGATAGGATTGGAGAAGCAACCAAAAGCAGGTAGAGACTGGAAGAGATTAAACCCTTCAAAGAAGTTGCCCTTCACCTGAGAGAACCTGTCTTCCTGCATGAGCAGGCTAGCTAGAATCCAAGGAGAAGGCTGAAATTTTATTGGCCTAAGGTGTCAAAGGATGGAGTTTGGGGATGTCAGAACAGCTGGAAACCAGGAAGGTAAATTCCTCACAAAAAGGGACCAATTATGAATGGGAATAGTTCCAAATCTGTGTATAAATTATTCTTATTTTTTTTCTTTTTGGTTAAATTCTGAAGTGTGTTTGCATGGTAAGACTCAAAAGAGCTGACAGAAGGCTTATAGCTAGAAGTCTGAAGAACATGATCAGAGATTTAGGCTGCTGCCCACTGCAGGACAGATGGTTTAGACTTGGCATCTTTCCAAATTAAAAAGGCTTGATGAACACCTTGGGCTTTGCATGGAAACTCATAAAGGCCATTCCTTAGGAATGAAGATAATGTCACAGGTTCCAGGGTTTACCCTAAAATTAAGGGCAAAACTCATCATAGCAAGATGTAAAACCAAGCCTGAACAACGCCAAGGTAATCAGCCACTAGATGCCCGATAGAATAAAAACCAACACTCTTCAGAAGAATATGACAGAATCCAGAGACTGAACAACTCATCATTCTTAATATCCAACATATAATAAGAACTTAATGAGTATGCAAAGAAAAAAGAAAATGTGATCTGTGGTCAAGAAGGGGGAAAAAAAAGAAAACAACAAAAACAGACTTGAAGATAACTCAAATGTTAAAATTAGCAGAGACTTTAAAGAAACTATTATAAACATGTTCAAGAATTTGAGGAAGTGGCTATAATGGGATAAAAATATAATACTTTAACAGACAAATTGAAACCTTAAAACACAAAACGGTGATTCCTGAACTACAAAGTATAATATCTGAAAGAAAAATTCACTGGATGGACGTAATAACAGCCTATAAAAGACCAAAGAAAGTCTTGGTGAACTTGCAAACTGATAGGGAATCACCTAAGCTAAAGAATAGAAGAAAAACAGATTGGGAAAAAAGATAAACAAAGCATAACTGACCTGTGAAGCAGTATAAAATCACCTAATTTATATGTAATTGGAGTCCCAGAGTAGAAAAAAACAGAAAATAGAGCAAATATATATATATTTGAAGAAATTATACTCCTAAATCCCAAATTTGGTAAAAATACATTAACTTAGGAATCAAAGAAGCCCAGCAAATACTAAACAGGTTAAATGCAAAGAAAATCTACAACTAGGTTGGACATGGTGGCCAATGCTTGTAATCCAGCACTTTGGGAGGCTAAGTGAGAGGATCCCTTAAGCTCAGGGGTTCAAGTCCAGCTTGGGTAACATAGCAAGACCTTGTCTCTACCAAAAAAAAAAAAAAAATTATCCAGGCATGGTGGTGCGTGCCTGTAATCCCAGCTGCTTGGGAAGATGAAGCTGGAGGATTGCTTGAGCCCAGGAGATCAAGGCTGCAGTGAGCTATGACTGTGCCACCACACTCTAGCTGTGGTGACAAAGCAAGATCATGTCTCAGAAAAAAAACGAAAAAGAAAACCACATGGAAAAAAATATACACTATACGTAGATTAACACTGATAGAGATGATAGCTGATTTCTCATCAGAAACAATAGAGGCCAGAAAACAATGAAATGACAACTTTAAAATACTGAAAGAATCCTTTTTTTTTTCTGAGACAGGGTCTCACTCTGTCACTCAGCTTGGAGTGCAGTGGTGCAAACAGGGCTCAATACACACTTGGACTCCTGGCTCAAGCAACCCTCCCATCTCAGCCTCCTGAGTAGATGGGACTACAGGTGTAGAGAAAGGGGTCTTTATTTTTTGTAGAGAAAGGGGTTGCACTATTTTGCCTAAGCAAACTTCTGAGGTCAAGTTATCCTCATGCCACTCAAACTCCTGCCTCTCAAACTCCTGGGTTCAAGTTACCCTTCTGCTACTGCCTCCCAAAGTGCTGAGATTATAGGTGTGAACCACTGTGCCTGGCCAAGAATATCATTTCAACCAGAGAAAATGCCTTTTAACAAAAATTAAGGCTAAAAAAAAGAAATTTTCAGATAAACAAAAACTGAGAGAATATGTTGCAGACAGATCTACATCACGAGGCATGATCGAAGTTTTTTAGGCTGAAAAGAAATGACACGATAAGACTTTAATCGACAAGAAGTAATGTCCAGCACTGGAAATGATAAACATGAGTATAAAAATAAAGACTATGCTATCTTCTGTTATTTTATTAAAAAGTTTGACTGAATCTTAAACACAAAAATTATAAATATATATTGTTTGATTTTAATGCATATGGGTGTAAAAGATATGACAACAATAACATAAAGGATAAGAGGATATTATACTGGTGGAATTATACTATGTAAGCCCCTTAAATTTTCCATGAGATTGTACAATATTAACTCTAAGACTATGAGAAGATAAGGATGCAGACAGCAAATCTAAATCCCTAGATCAACTATTAAAAAATGTTACAGGCTGGGTGTGGTGGCCCATGCCTGTAATCCCAGCACTTTGGGAGGCTGAGGTGGGCAGATCATGAAGTCAGGAGCTTGAGACCAGCCTGGCCAACATAGTGACACCTCATCTCTACTAAAAATACAAAAATTAGCTGGGCATGGTGGCACATGCCTGTAATCCTAGCTACCTGGGAGGCTGAGGCAGAAGAATAGCTTGAATCCAGGAGGAAGAGGTTGCAGTTAGCCAAGCTCCTACCACTGGGCTCCAGCCTGGGCAACAGTGTGAGACTCTGTCTCAAAAAAAAAATTATGAAAGGTATAACTAAAATTACCTCATAACAATAAAAATGAAATGCCAAAAAAATTTAACCCAAAAGAAGGCAGAAAAGGAGAAAGAGAACAGAGGAAGTAATAGGACAAAGAGAAAACAAATAGCATACTGGTAGACATAAATCCAATAATTACAGGAAATTTAAATGAACTAGTCATTCCAATTAAAACTAAAATTAAAATGCTATAATACCAATATTGGTGAAGACACGGAGCAACTAAACTACAACTCTCAGGTATTACTCATGGGAGTAATGAGTAATACTTTGGACAACTGTTTGGCAGTTTTTGATGAAATGTATTTATCTACCCTGTGATTCAGCATTCCCACTACTACCTATTGATCCAATAGAAAAGAAATGTCCCATTTGTCTATTTTGGCTTTTGTTGCCAATGCTTTTGGTGTTTTAGTCATAAAGTCCTTGCGTAAGCCTATGTCCTGAATGGTTTTGCCTAGATTTTTTTCTAGGGTTTTCATGATGTGAAGTCTTATGTTTAAGTCTTTAATCCATCTGGAGTTAATTTTAGTGTTAAGGTGTCAGGGCAAAACCACATTGAGATACCATCTCATGCCAGTTAGAATGGCGATCATTAAAAAATCTGGAGACAGGATGGCCAATTGGGAGCAGCTCTGGATTGCAGCTCCCAGCGAAAGCGTGGAGGGTGAGTGGACACCGCATTCCAGATGGATTTTTATTGCTCACAGATCAGGAGATTCCTGGGTGGAGGAGCCTTACGGGTCACTAGCACAGCTGTTTTGGCTGGTGCGGTGGGTCTCCACATAAAATACCCAAACGGGTCTGGGTGCCATTCTAGCTGGCGACTGCAGTGCCTGGGAGACAGAGTCGCCTGTTTAACTGATAAAAAGGGGACTGAAACAGAGCCAGGCCAGGAGATTCTCAGACGAAAAAGCACCACGAATCTCCAGTGTGATTGTTTCAGCTGGCGCAGTGGGTGGCTGCATGGGAAATCACACAGATCTGGGCGCCTTTTCAACAGGCAACTGGAACACTTGGGAGACAGAGTCGCCCATTCAACTGAAAAAAAGAGGCCTGAAACAGGGAGCCAGGCCAGGAGACTCCCCAGTGAGAAAGTGCCACGAGTCTCCAGTGCAGTTGTTTCAGCCGGGGCAGTGGGTCTCTGCACAAAATCTCACACAAATCTGGGCGCCTTTTCAACTGGCGACTGGAATACCTGGGAGACAGAGTTGCCCATTCAACTGAAAAAAATGAGGACTGAAACAGGGAGCCAGGCTAGAAGATTCCCTGGAGAAAAAGCGCCATGAGTCTCCAGCGGCTGTTTCAGCTGATGCAGCAGGTCTCTGTACAAGAAATCACACAAATCTCGGTGCCATTTCAACTGGTGACTGGAACGCCTGGGACACAGAGTCACCCATTCAACTGAAAAAAAAAAAGGAGTCTGAGGCAGGGAACCAGGTGATCAGGCTCAGCTGGTCCCACCCCCACAAAAACCAGCAATCTGAAATGCACTGGTTTGTTTCACAGCATGAACCTGGGACGGTCCAGTTCTGTAGGGGAGAGGTGTCTGCTATTACCGAGGCAGTCCACCACTACTGAGGTAGTCTGCCATTGCCAAGGCGGCCTGCCACTGCCGAGGCAGTCCGCCATTACATGCCATTACAGAGAGAGTCCACCATTACAGAGGTGGGCCGCCATTACCATGGAAGTTGTAACTATATCCCTATAAACAGGACTGCAGGGAAGTTCACATGGCAGCTGGGCGGAGCCCACAGCAGCTCAGCAAAGCCTCTGCTGGCAGACTGTGACTAGGCTACCTCCTTGCTGGGCAGGGCAGCCCTGAAAAAAGGCAGGAGCACGACAGAAACTTATAAATAAAGCCCTACTTTCCCAGGACAGCACCTGGGAAAAAAAGGCGGTTATGAGTTCTGCTGCAGCAGACTTAAACATACCTGCCCAGCAACTCTGAATGGAACAACAGAGCTCACCGCTCAGCACTTGAGCTCCTATAAAGGACAGACTGTCTCCTCAAGCAGCTCCCTGACCCCCGTATATCCAAAAGTCACCTCATAAAGGAGAGCGCAGACTGACATCTGGCAGGTATCCTTCTGTGACAAAGATAGCAGAAGAAGAAACTGGCAGTAACCCTTACTGTTCTGCAGCAACTGCAGGTGATCCCCAGGCAAGCAGGGCCTGGAGTGGACCTCCAGCAGTCCTACAGCAGAGGGGCCTGACTGTTAGAAGGAAAGCTAAGAAACAGAAAGAAATAACTTCATCATCAACAAACTGGACGTCCACTCAGAGACCCCATCTGAAAGTCACCAAATACAAAGACCACAGTTAAATAAATCTACAAAGATGGGAAGAAACAACCACAAAAATGATGAAAACACCGAAAACCAGAATGCCTCTCCTCCTCCAAGGGATCATAACTCCTCACAGCAAGGGAACAAGGGAGAACGAGTCTGACGAATTGACAGAAACGGGCTTCAGAAGGTGGGTAATAAGAAACTTCTCTGAGCTAAAAGAACATGTTCTAATCCAATGCAAATAAACTAAGAACCTTGAAAAAAGGTTTGACAAAATGCTAATGAGAATAAACAGCTTAGAGAGGAATATAAATGAATTGATGGAGCTGAAAAACAACAAGAGAACTTCGCAAAGCATACACAAGTTTCAATAGCTGAATCGACCAAGCAGAAGAAAGGATATTGGAGGTCGAAGATCAACTCAATGAAATAAAATGAGAAGGCAAGATTAGAGAAAAAAGGGTAAAAAGAAATGAACAAAGCCTCCAAGAAATATGGGACTATGTGAAAAGACCTAATGTACATTTGATAGGGGTACCTGAATGTGACGGAGAGAATGAATCCAACCTGGAAATACTCTTCAGGATATTACCCAGGAGAAATTCCCCGACCTAGCAAGGTAGGTCAATATTCAAGTCCAGGAAATACAGAGAACACCATAAAGATATTCCTTGAGAAGAGCAACCCCAAGGCACATAATCATCACATTCACCAGGGTTGAAATGAAGGAGAAAATGCTAAGGGCAGCCAGAGAGAAAGGTCAGGTTACCCACAAAGGGAAGCCCATCAGACTCACAGCAGAACTCTCAACAGAAATCCTACAAGCCAGAAGAGAGTGGGGGCCAATATTTAACACCCTTAAAGAAAAGAATTTTCAACCCAGAATTTCATATCCAGCCAAACTAAGCCTCATAAGCGAAGGAGAAATAAAATCCTTTACGAACAAGCAAGTACTCAGAGATTCCATCACCACCAAGCCTGCTTTACAAGAGCTCCTGAAAGAAGCACTAAATATAGAAAGGAACAACCAGTACCAGCCACTCCAAAACGTACCAAATGGTAAAGACCATCGACACAATGAAGAAACTGCATCAACTAACAGGCAAAAGAACCCCAGCTAGCATCAAAATGGCAGGATCAAATTCACACATAACAATATTAACCCTAAATGTAAATGGACTAACTGCCCCAATCAAAAGACACAGACTGGCAAATTGGATAAAAAGCCAAAACCCATCAGTGTGCTGTATCCAGGAAATGCATCTCACATGCAAGGATACACAAAGGCTCAAAATAAAGGAATGGAGGAAGATTTCCCAAGCAAATGGAGAGCAAAA
>PVKP010004894.1:0-62066 GCA_004027715.1 Plecturocebus donacophilus | reverse complement strand
TTCTTAATAACTTACAAAGAGACTTAGACTCCCACACAATAATAGTGGGAGACTTTAACACTCCACTGTCAGTATTAGACAGATCAACCAGACAGAAAATTAACATGGATATCCAGGACTTGAACTCAATCCTGGACCAAGCAAACCTAATAGACATTTACAGAACTCTCCACCCTAAATCCACAGAATATACATTCCTCTCAGCACCACATTACACCTACTCTAAAATTGATCAAATAATCAGAAGTAAATCACTCCTCAGCAAATGCAAAAGAACGGAAATCATAACAAACAGTCTCTCAGACCACAGTGCAATCAAGTTAGAACTCAGAATTCAGAAACTAACTCAGAACCGCACAGCTTCATGGAAACTGAACAACTGGCTCTTGAATGTTTACTGGAAAAGAAATGAAGGCAGATATAAAGATGTTCTTTGAAACCAATGAAAACGAAGACATAACATACCAGAATCTCTGCGACACATTTAAAGCAGTGTCTAGAGGAAAATATATAGCAATAAATGCCCACATGAGAAGCAAGGAAAGATCTAAAATCGACACCCTATCATCAAAATTGAAAGAGCTAGAGCAGCAAGATCAAAAAAACTCAAAACCTAGCAGAAGACAAGAAATAACTAAGATTAGAGCAGAACTGAAGGAGATAGAAACACAAAAAACTCTTCAAAAAAAATCAATAAATCCAGGAGCTGATTTTTCAAAAAGATCAACAATATAGACCATGAGCCAGATTAATAAAAAAGAATGGAGAGAATAATCAAATAGATGCAATAAAAAATGATAAAGGGGATATCACCACAGATTCCACAGAAATACAAACCATCATCAGAGATTATTACAAACAACTCTATGCACATAAACCAGTAAACCTGGAAGAAATGGATAAATTCCTGGACACTTGTACCCTCCTAAGCCTAAACCAGGAAGAAGTTGAAACCCTGAATAGATCAATAACAAGGGCTGAAGTTGAGGCAGCAATAGCCTACCAACTAAAAAAAGCCGAGGTCCAGATGGGTTCACAGACGAATTCTACCAGACATACAAAGAGGAGCTGGTACCATTCCTTCTGAAACTATTCCAAACAATACAAAAAGAGGGAAACCTTCCCAAATCATTTTATGTTACCAATATCATCCTGATACCAAAACCCAGCAGAGACTCAGCAAGAAAAGAAAACTTCAGGCCAATATCCATGATGAACACAGATGCAAAAATCTTCAATAAAATATTGGCAAACCGATTGCAACAGCACACCAAAAAGCTTATCCACCATGATCAAGTAGGCTTCATCCCGGAGATGCAAGGCTGCTTCAACATATGCAAATCTATAAACATAATTCACCACATAAACAGAACCAAAGACAAAAACCACATGATTATCTCGATTGATGCAGAGAAGGCCTTTGACAAAATTCAACAGCCCTTTATGCTAAAAACCCTCAATAAGCTGGGTATTGATAGAACATATCTCAAAATAATAAAAGCTATTTATGACAAATTCACAGCCAATATCATACTGAATGGGCAAAAACTGGAAGCGTGCCCTTTGAAATCTGGCACTAGAAAAGGATGCCCTCTCTCACCAGTCCTATTCAATATAGTGGAAATTCTAGCCAGAGCAATCAGGCAAGAAAAAGAAATAAAAGGTATTCAATTAGGAGAGGAGGAAATCAAACTGTCTCCATTTGCAGAAGACATGATTGTATATTTAGATGACCCCATCATCTCAGCCCAAAATCTCCTGAAACTGATAAGCAACTTCAGCAAAGTCTCAGGATACAAAATCAGTGTGCAAAAATCACAAGCATTCCTATACACCAATAACAGACTTAAAGAGAGCCAAATCAAGAACGAACTGTCATTCACACTTGCTACAAAGACAATAAAATACCTAGGAATACAACTAACAAAGAATGTAAAGGACCTCTTCAAGGAGAACTACAAACCTCTGCTCAACGAAATAAGAGAGGACACAAAGAGATGGAGAAACATTCCATGCTCATGGTTAGGAAGAATTAATATTGTGAAAATGGCCTAAATGCCCAAAGTAATTTGCAGATTCAATGCTATCCCCATCAAGCTACCAATGAACTTCTTCACAGAACTGGAAAAAACCACCTTAAACTTCATATGGAACCAAAAGAGAGCCCGCATAGCTAAGTCAATTCTAAGCAAAAAGAACAAAGCAGGAGGCATCACACTACCTGACTTCAAACCATAATACAAAGCTATGGTAATCAAAACAGCATGGTACTGGTACCAAAACAGAGATATAGACCAATGGAACAGAACAGAGGCCTCAGAGGCAACACCACACATCTACAACCATGTGATCTTTGACAAACCTGACAAAAACAAGCAATTGGGAAAGGATTCTCTATTTAATAAATGGTGTGGGGAAAACTGGCTAGCCATGTGCAGAAAGCAGAAACTGGACCCCTTCCTGACATCTTACACTAAAATTAACTCCAGATGGATTAGAGACTTAAACATAAGACCTAACACCATAAAAACCCTAGAAGAAAATCTAGGCAAAACCATTCAGGACATAGGCATAGGCAAGGACTTCATGACTAAAACACCAAAAGCACTGGCAACAAAAGCCAAAATAGACAAAGGGGACCTAATGAAACTCCATAGCTTCTGCACAGCAAAAGAAATGGTTATTAGAGTGAATCGGCAACCAACAGAATGGGAAAAAATTTTTGCAATCTACCCATATGACAAAGGGCTAGTATCCAGAATCTACAAAGAACAAAAACAGATTTACAAGAAAAAAACAAGCCCATTCAAACGTGGGCAAAGAATATGAACAGATACTTTACAAAATAAGACATACATTAGGCCAACAAACATAGGAAAAAATGCTCATCATCACTGGTCAATAGAGAAATGCAAATCAAAACTACATTGAGATACCATCTCATGCCATTTAGAATGGTGATCATTAAAACATCTGTAGACAACAGATGCTGGAGAGGATGTGGAGAAATGGGAACACTTTTACACTGTTGGGAGTGTAAATTAGTTTAACCATTGTGGAAGACAATGTGGCGACTCCTCAAGGACCTAGAAATAGAAATTCCATTTGACCCAGCAATCCCATTACTGGGTATATATCCAAAGGATTATAAATCGTTCTATTATAAGGACACATAGACACGAATGTTGATTGTGGCACTGTTTACAATAGCAAAGACTTGGAACCAACCCAAATGCCCATCGATGATAGACTTGACAAGGAAAATGTGGCACATATATACCATGGAATACTATGCAGCCATAAAAAATGATGAGTTCATGTCCTTTGTAGGGACATGGATGAATCTGGAAACTATCATTCTCAGCAAACTGACACAAGAACAGAAAATCAAACACCGCATGTTCTCACTCATAGGCAGGTGTTGAACAATGAGAACACATGGACACAGGGAGGGGAGTATCACATACTGGGGTCTGTAGGGAGAACTAGGGGAGGGACAGTGGGGAGTGGGGAATTGGGAAGGGATAACATGGGGGGAAATGCCAGATATAGGTGATGGGGAGAAAGGCAGGAAACCACACTGCCATGTGTGTACCTATGCAACAATCTTACATTTTCTTCACATGTACCCCAAAACCTAAAATGCAGTTATATATATGTATATGTATATATATAAATTTGGAGACAACAGATGCTGGAGAGAATGTGGAGAAATAGGAACACTTTTACACCATTGGTGGGAGTGTAAATTAGTTCAGCCATTGTAGAAGACAGTGTGGCAATTCCTCAAGGATCTAGAAATAGAAATTCCATTTGACCTAGCAATCCCATTACTGGGTATATACTCAAAGGATTATAATTGTTCTATTATAAAGACACATGCACACTTATGTTCATTGTGGCACTGTTTACAATAGCAAAGACCTGTAACCAACCCAAATGACCTGTAACCAACCCCAACAACCAACGATGAGTTCGTGTCCTTTGTAGGGACATGGATGAATCTGGAAACCATCATTCTCAGCAAATTGACACAAGAACAGAAAATCAAACACCACATGTTCTCACTCATAGGCAGTGTTGAACAATCAGAACCCATGGACACAGGGAGGGGAGCACCACACACTGGGGTCTTTTGTGGGGGCACTAGGGGAGGGACAGTGGGGGTGGGGAGGTTGGGGAGAGAGAACATAGGGAGAAATGTCAGATATAGGTGACCAGGAGATGGAGGCAGCAAACCACCTTGCCATGGTATGTACCTATGCAACAATCCTGCATGATCTCCACGTGTACCCCAGAACCTAAAGTACAATTAAAAAAAAAATATATATATATATATAAATGTCTACAAAAAGGTATGTATGAAAATGTTCACAGAAGCTTTACTCATAAAAGCCAAAAACTGTAAATAGCACAAAATCCATCAACAGGAACATGCATAAGCAAATTGTGATATATTTCCAAAATAGACAATGCTTAGTAATTAAAGAGAACCAAGTAGTAATACATGTAACAGCCTGGAAATGAGTACATGCTATATATGTCATTAAAAACATCTATGGAGACAGAAATTAGAACAGATATTGCAGGGTGAGGTGGGGTGTAGAAGGAGAACCTATTGAAAGGAAGAAAAGTTTGGGGGTGATGGAAATGTTCTAGATCTTTATTAGGATAGTAGTTACCATAGATATACACAATTTAAAAAACTCAACCATTTGTACACTTGAGATTTGATTTTACTATATATAAAATTTATACCTAAAAAACAAATCAGAATAAAAAATTAAAAGGGTGTTTGGGCACAGTGGGTCACGCCTGTAATCCCAGCACTTTGGGAGACTAAGGCAGGTGGAACACCTGAGGTCAGGAGATTGTGACCAGCCTGACCAACACAGTGAAATCCCGTCTCTACTAAAAATATAAAAATAAGCCAGGTGTGATAGTGGGCGCTACTCAGGAGGCTGAGGAGGAGAATGGCTTGAGCCCAGGAGGCGAAGGTTACAGTGAACCGATATTGCACCACTGCACTCCAAGCCTGGGCATCTGAGGGTCTCCAAAAAAATAAAAATAAAATAAAATAAAAAAATAAAAGGGTACTAGACTTCATATATAAATATAATAATAAAGGTACCATACTTTATATACAAATAGAATATTTAATTTATATCAACGAATACAACTCATTGCCCTAGGACACAGTTCCTTTTTTTAATCTTTACATAACTTCATTGGTCTTGATAGAGATTAAACTCTCCTAAAGTACTAGAAACTGAGCTAATCAGTTTGTATCAATCTTTTTTTCTCTAGTCCTCAATTATTTTAAAATTTGGCAAAATAATATGTCTGCAATAATTGGATGGTGCTTGGTAATTCTGCTTTAAGAAGATGAACTCATTTATTAAATTGCAGAGACTAATCTAAAATCAAAGCCAATGATTACAAAATTACCCTATTTGGTTATAAAATGGTGACATTCTAATCATGTATCCTTGGTGACTCTTCAAGTAAAGAACTTGCCAGATGAATATGGTGTTATGTTCAACATTCATAGGTAACATAGTTGTGGTTCTTGTGAACTTGGCAATGATAAAGACAGTGTAAGATCACTTTATCATTAGTGATTGGCAAAATTTCCTGAGAACGTTGAAAATTATAGTCCCAAAAGGACAGTCTAGAGAAAATTCATCAACCTTTTTTATTATATAGACTACTAATATGAGTCATTACATCCCAAGGCAGCAGAACTAATGAGTACATAATAATAATTTAAACTCTATGACATTTTAACAAGATATATGACAACAAGGCAACAGACCTAATGTTTTCCAAGAATAAAAGGATAAAATACAGTATTTTTTATTTGAGTTGATGCAAAAAGTACTTGATCAAATACAGTTTGGTACCAAAATGTCCTCATTCAAAGATGTTTTTTTTTTTTTAATAATTATAGCTTTTATTTATTATATCTTCATTCAATCATTTATTCACAATTTTCTTTTTTTTTAACTGTTTTATTTTTAGTTTTTTTAAACTGCATTTTAGGTTTTGGGGTACATGTGAAGAACATGCAAGATTGTTGCATAGGTACACACATGGCAGTGTGATTTGCTGCCTTCCTCCTCATTACCTATATCTGGCATTTCTCCCTATGCTCTCTCTCCCCAACTCCCCACCCCCCACTGTCCCTCCCCTATTTCCTCCTGACACACCCCAGTGTGTGATGCTCCCCTCCCTGTGTCCATGTGTTCTCACTGTTCAACACCCGCCTATGAGTGAGAACATGCGGTGTTTGATTTTCTGTTCTTGTGTCAGTTTGCTGAGAATGATAGTTTCCAGGTTCATCCATGTCCCTATAAAGGATACGAACTCATCGTTTTTTATGGCTGTATAGTATTCCATGGTGTATATGTGCCACATTTTCCCTGTCCAGTCTATCATTGATGGGCATTTGGGTTGGTTCCAGGTCTTTGCTATTGTAAACAGTGCCGCAATGAACATTCGTGTGTATGTGTCCTTATAGTAGAACGATTTGTAATCCTTTGGATATATACCCAGTAATGGGATTGCTGGGTCAAATGGAATTTCTATTTCTAGGTCCTTGAGGAATCATCACACTGTCTTCCACAATGGTTGAATTAATTTACACTCCCACCAACAGAGTAAAAGTGTTCCTATTTCTCCATATCTTCTCCAGCATCTGTGGTCTACAGATGTTTTAATGATCACCATTCTAACTGGCATGAGATGGTATCTCAATGTAGTTTTGATTTGCATTTCTCTAACGATCAGTGATGATGAGCATTTTTTCCTATGTTTGTTGGCCTAATGTATGTCTTCTTTTGTAAAGCGTCTGTTCGTATCCTTTGCCCACTTTTGAATGGGCTTATTTGCTTTTTTCTTGTACAGAAATACAAACCATCAGTAGAGATTATTACAAACAACTCTATGCACATAAACCAGTAAAACTGGAAGAAGTAGACAAATTCCTGGACACTTGCATCCTCCAAAGCCTAAACCAGGAAGATGTCAAAACCCTGAATAGACCAATAACAAGATCTGAAGTTGAGGCAGCAATTAAGAGCCTACCACCCAAAAAAAGCCCAGGTCCAGAAGGGTTCACAGACGAATTCTACCAGACATACAAAAAGGAGCTAGTACCATTCCTTCTGAAACTATTCCAAATAATCCAACAAGAGGGAATCCTTCCCAAATCATTTTAGGAGACCAACATCATCCTGATACCAAAACCTGGGAGAGACTCAGCAAGAAAAGAAAACTTCAGGCCAATATACATGATGAACATAGATGCAAAAATCTTCGATAAAATACTGGCAAACCAATTGCAACAGCACACCAAAAAGCTTATCCACCACAATTAAGTAGGCTTCATCCCGGGGATGCAAGGCTGGTTCAACATATGCAAGTCTATAAATGTAATTCACCACATAAACAGAACCAAAGACAAAAACCACATGATTATCTCAATTGATGCAGAGAAGGCCTTTGACGAAATTCAACAGCCCTTTATGCTAAAAACCCTCAATAAACTAGGTATTGATGGAACGTATCTCAAAATAATAAAAGCTATCTATGAGAAACCAACAGTCAATATCATACTGAATGGGCAAAAACTGGAAGCATTCCCTTTGAAATCTGGCACTAGACAAGGATGCCCTCTCTCACTACTCCTATTCAATATAGTATTGGAAGTTCTAGCCAGAGCAATCAGGCAAGAAAAAGAAATAAAGTGTATTCAAATAGGAAAGGAGGAAGTCAAACTGTCTCTATTTGCAGACGACATGATTGTATATCTAGAAGAGCCCATCGTCTCAGCCCAAAATCTCCTGAAACTGATAAGCAACTTCGGCAAAGTCTCAGGATACAAAATCAATGTGCAAAAATCACAAGCATTCCTATACATCAATAACAGATTTAAAGAGAGCCAAATCAAGAACAAACTGCCATTCACAATTGCTACAAGGAGAATAAAATACCTAGGAATACAACTAACAAAGAACGTAAAGGACTTCTTCAAGGAGAACTACAAACCACTGCTCAAGGAAATAAGAGAGGACACAAACAGGTGGAGAAACATTCCATGTTCATGGTTAGGAAGAATCAATATTGTGAAAATGGCCATACTGTCCAAAGTAATTTACAGATTCAACGCTATCCCCATCAAGCTACCAATGACCTTTTCACAGAACTGGAAAAAACCACCTTAAACTTCATATGGAACCAAAAGAGAGCCTGCATAGCCAAGTCAATTCTAAGCAAAGAGAACAAAGCAGGAGGCATCACACTACCAAACTTCAAACTATACTACAAGGCTATAGTAATCAAAACAGCATGGTACTGGTACCAAAACAGAGATATAGACCAATGGAACAGAACAGAGGCCTTGGAGGCAAGACCATATGTCTACAACCATCTGATCTTTGACAAACCAGACAAAAACAAGCAATGGGGAAAGGATTCCCTGTTTAATAAATGGTATTCACAATTTTCTAATTGCATTCTTGTTGAATATCTGACTTCATCAAAAGAGTGAATCCACTAGGCAAAGTTCATTTATTTTTCATGATGTTCCTCTTTTGATTTTGAATCTTTACTCTCCAGGAGTCCTAAGAGAACTGCATCAGCCTCTAGTATAGTTGTATTTGTTGTTCCTCCCAGGAACCTAGACATAAGTTCCAGATCTAAGAGCCACAAGCGGACCCTGGTTCCTTGCTGGTATTTCTCTCCATCCACTTCTGGTCTTCTACGTACACAATGAAATTTTCCTCCAAAATCTATGTAAAGATCATTCTCCACGATATGAAAGATCTGTCCTATGACCAGTTTATCCTTGGCAGGTCTCATCTGTGTAAGAGGAGAACGTCTCAGCATATATGCCAAGGATTCCACATTTTTTGGAGAGCCCTTCTGTAGTAGATCTGAGTGCCGCTCCAAGGCACTCATGTAGCCGCCTAGGCATGTCTTAGGCTCCATGGCTTCGGAACTCCCACTTTCGGATCTGCTCTCAGTCCCTACGCCCCAAAAGGGCCTAGAGAAGAGATACACTCGCCGAAAATGTCTCTCGGCAGCCACGGCACGAGTCAGACACAGCGCCACCATGACTGCTTTACCCAAAGAAGTTTTAAGTAACTCTTAATTGGAGGATCCTGGTGTGGTAGATATAAATTAATCTTCAATGTTCTCCTGGTTTTTCAAAAGGAAATTTGAAGAAGTAGTTCTATCATTGGCCTCCCTTCGAAGTTGAAATGCTTACAGTGGTTGAAAATCACTGATTTTAAATAATTTTAAATAATCAGAATAACAGTTCTGACTAAGTAAAATAAACCCAATCCTCTATTAGGGTACTATTTCTCAGATTAAAAAGTGATCTGGATCTGTCGTCTTTTATCAGTTGCTGTCACAGTTGAGAAAAATTATACTGGAGAATCTTTAGGAAATTGGTTGACTACATTTAGCAAAATTATCAGATCAACTGGATATTTCCAATGATTTTACATATAGTTCATGGTGAAGATGGTAATTTAGATCTGTTGGTAGTCAGATGGTATACAACCAGTTGACTTATTCAATAGTCACCATTTCCAAAAGTTTATTCCATGGAACTCTGGCTTTGTAGGATATCAACAGTTCCTGATTTAAAGTTCTGTGTCAAAGTTGAGAAAAGCTCCTTATTGCAGCTTTTCTCAGAGGCTTCAATGTGCTGATGTGCACTATGACACACAGAAGGAATTTAATGTGTACCATCTCCCAGACATATTTGACCAGTGAGTTTCTCTCAGACAGTTTTGCGGACTTACCTTGGAAAATTTTTGTCTAGAGGTAATTGTAGACATGAACAAGAGTTGTAGCAGGTGGAGAAAAAGGAGAGGACAAAAATAAGAAAGAGCAAATATTGCTTATGTCCCATTTCTCAGTGCTAGTTTCCTTAAATGTCAGATGTTTTCTATTGGCTTTAACCCTGTTCAAGTTCTTTAATCTCTCTCTTTTTTAATATGTAAAAATAGGGCCAATAAAAATAAGACTTATAGAATTTGTAATGAGAGTTAAAGTTGATGTATGTAAAGTGCAAGTATAGTGCCTGACATAATCCTGTTTGAAAAGTGAGAGTGAGGATTGTTATTTGAATATTTTGGTACAACTTGTATGAACTAGATGTTTTCTTCTGGTCACATATAAAAAGACATTAATTCTTCTTTTGCAATATTGATTTCCAAGTGAAAGATTCTGAGAAGGCCTGCTCATAAGACTGCTTTCCTTTACTGAATGCAGCATTTGACCAAGGAGTCTCTATTACTGGAGCATCTTGGCACTATTGATTTCACAGAAAAATATAGTTATTTGTATAGCACTTGATTGTATAGCACTCTGGTTATCTTCACATATATTATCAGAGTTTATCCTTATATCAAACCAGTGAGGTTGGTGATACAGAAAATATCACCTCAAAATTACAGACACAGAAACTGACCAAAGAGGTTAAAAGAACTGCCAAAAACCATAGAATTGGCAAGTGCCAGTGACTGGACTTACACCCATGTTTTTGGCTCTAGGGTGAGTATGTTGAGTCACTTTAATGAATGACTGGCTCAGAGAGCAGTTCCTGATTTTGCCTTTTAAAATAATTTAGTTCAGTCCAATAAACACTTATTGAATTGCTCTTCTATGCTGGACACTGTGCTAGGTGTGAAGACACAAAAATGAATGAGAAATAGTCTGTCCTTGAAAAGCTTATAATATAGTGGCATTCAGAAAATCAGAAAACAGAAAGGGAAAAAGAAAACTGGTGAGTCTGAGTCATTTTTTATTTTAATTAACTTCTTGAAATGCTTAATGGCATCTAGTTTTCCAGTGGCCACCAGAAGAGAGTTTATGGTGACCATAAGCAAGGACTCTGTGTAATAGGTGAAATTGGAAGAACTTCCTCTATGGTGAAGCCTGTGGTCCTTCCTATCTTTATTTTACAGTCACTTACACTATTCCATACTGTAAAGAAGAATGCTGTAGGAGCATATTTTTTCTATAACCTTTCTTTCCTCAGCCTGACATGGCTTCCCTTATTTGTGTCCATCCTTTCCTTCTCAACAGATCACGGAAATGTTCTATTTTAGAATGCCTAGTTGTGGGAACATCACATAAAAAATATCTTTCTCTTCTTTGATATCATGCTATTTTATAATACTGCCCCCATTCCTTTTAGCATACTATGTTTTCCCAAATTTCTTATTTATTTTGACTACATATTTAATTGCTGATGTCTGTTTTTCATAAAATTATTTGAAGGAAGATCCTTTTATTCTTCCTTATCAAATCCCTCCTGTTACCTGCAAAACTTTCATCACTTTGCTGTGTAGAAACTTTTTAAAAAATCATTGATTAGTTTTCTGACTGCATTCTGAGAACCATTTTTCCCTTCCTATGCCTTCAGCCTTCTGTTGCCAAAAGATACTGCCGATTACTTTCTCACTGACATGTTAGTCATAGCTTCAGATTCACAATCCTATCACCACTCTGACTACTTTTTTGTGTCTGGTTCCTGGTTCCTCTTGAAAATATCTTTTGTAGCAGCAGTGTACTGTAAAGCACACTGGACTTGTAAATATAATCTTTGGGTGAGATATCTAGTTCTAACACTTTCTAGCTTTATGATTCTGCACAAATCACCTTGCAGAGCCTCTGTTTCTTCATAAAATTGAGACCATAATAGTACCACTTCACACCATTGTTCTTGAGGACTCTATGAGATAATACATGTGAAAGTATTTTATACATTCTGAAGCACCATCCAAATGGAAATATCAATTGTCTGTCTCAGATATATGGGATTTTTGTGTTCTTTATTCTTTAGATTATCTCTAGGAGCTTGTATCTTTGGTTAAGATTATTCCTCTTCCATGGCTTAGAAAAGTTTCACCTTTTAAGACCAGTTAGTAATACACAAGGGAAAGGGCAAGACATTTGATTGGATTAGTTATTTTTGTCAATTTTCCTGGAGAAAAGAACTCAGTGAGTGATACTATATTACTCTGCAGTATAAAGACAGTACACTGTTTTCAGGTAGTTAAATGAAGTGCAGTAGCAGCCACAGGACTAGGGACTAGACAGCCTCAAAATGTGAAAAAAATGGAAGGGCCACATATTACAGCCGTAGCTAAAGGAGAGTCACCTTTCCTACTCCTTTACTTCCCGTCTCAGTCACTCTTCATCCCATTATCCTATTAAATGTCATGACACTTACTAATAGATGAAATCATTTATTCGTTTGGATAGCTATTCACTGGCTTGTATCTTGGCTCATGTTATTTGTTCCTCTCTTCTGACTAAAACGTAAACTCCTTCAGGGCAGGAATTTTGCTATGTCTGTGCCGTGTCCCCTCCCAGTGCCTAGGAGGGTGCCTCACACATAGAGGCATGCAATAGTAAAGTCCTAAAGTAGTGGGAGCTCAATAAATGTTAAATTGAATTAAAAATGTATTACAGACATTTCTGAGATAAGTAGTTAACTTCAAATGTTATATTTTCCAGAGAAAAGAATATAATGTTATGAAAAAATTTCAAGATTTCAAAATTCTTTAAATGCTTTTTAAAAAATGTAGGTGCTAAGTTCCAAACATTAAAAATGACAAGATAATGCACATTTTGCTTCTAACCTGCTATAAGCCTGTTATTCTCCGTAACCCAATCATTTGAGTGAAATGATCATAAAAAATATGATTGTTAAAACTTTTTGGAAATACAGTAAACATAATGTTAACTGTGTATTTGGTCAAAACTGAATTCAATGCCACTTTCTGGCTTTTGTATTAATAGCGTTCTCACTAAAAAGAGCTACCTCTATTCCATGGAAATAATTTTAAGGATTCATGTACTATTCACACTTACTTTGGAAAAGTATGGTAAGAGGAAGAAATAAGACACTGTTCATTATTTTGATTTTTAATATATCTTTACATTTAAATAGATTTTTAAAAGAAACAAAAAAGCAACACCTCACACATCTTTCTTTTGTTTCCCCAAATAAAGATAGACCAACACGACCCACAGCACTATATGGCAGAGTTTTAAAATTTGTTCAGGATGTAGCTTAGGCCCTTGCACAATCATTTATAAGGTTTTTTTTTTTTTTTTTAAAAAACCTTAATTTTGGAGGACCCCTGTGTTTCAATTAGGGGTTACCAGGGCTATTCATTTGGTAGCTACAGCTTCTTAAGGTCAGGAACCACCCATATCTTTTTCATTTTCCATGGGTGTCTTCAATCCCCACCAGGGGTTAGTTGCCTAGCATGCGTCATGCCTCAGTAAGTGTGAACTGCGGATATGGAAGATGAGCCACTGTTAAAAGTGCGACTTCCATATGTCAGAGAGAAGACTGAAAATTGTACATGGGAGTAAGTTAACACTCTCCAGTATCTGCAGATCTGAGATAAGATGGATGGAATATCAATACCATAAAGACGATCGCCTCTCTCAGGCCACAGATAATAGCAGCAAACTCCCAAATAGTTTGCAGTAGTAAACTACAACCTTTTGCTTTTGTTAGGCATCTGCAACTATTCTCTGAAAAACTGCACAGGAAGTGGGAAAACCGGAATGCAGTTACTGTTGTTAGACCAATGGGTTAGGCTACTGGCCTAATGCTAGTAAGGAAGCTGTATAATAAGTTACATTAGACCTTCCTGTCTTTCTTCTAGACCTGTCATATTTCATCTTTCATGACATGTCCTATACTTTGTCAGCAATCAACAGCAAATACATTAGAAAAATTGATATGATAATTACATCTCAATATACAAATGTTAAAAAAAAATCAGTACCTTGTAGTCTAAGTACAATGCTATCCTGAAGAATGCAGGTTGTGCCATAACCTCATACGAGCTTGGTTAATTTTAGTCCAGACATTTCCTGAGTGCCTTGTATATGGCAGACACTGTTAGGCAATGTACATATAAAGAAAAATAAGACATAGATATCAACCTTGAGGAGTTTACAGTACTAATTACCCTTGGAAGAATCCAAGACTCACCTGCCTTATTCCAAATTGCACTTTGTGGTAAGTGGCATTAAAATGAAATTTTGGTATGCTATATGAGAAGTTGTATTTAGATTAATTCTGCTTATAATGAAAATGACATTGCATTACAAACTTTAATTTAATCCCCAGGCTGTATTTCTACTATACAGTACCCTCGGCACAGTAAACTAATATAGATACCTTTCAGCTAAAAACAATAGTAACCTCACTTACTATATAACATGTATTATTCTCTTTAAAATAATGCTTCCTATTTTTTGATACTTTTTTGGTAAATGAATGGCTATTATCTATATTAGACAATTACAAGGATACCTATAATTTTTTCCTCTGTGAAGGCTGAATGGCCTTCTATTCAGTTTTAAGTTAGACTTCTTAATGTTTCTAACAGAATAATACCAACTGTACTATCAGCTTTTCTGAGATCCCTCTGACTGAAAACACAAGACATGGTCAACTTAAGACTCTCATTAGAGGTCTTACCCTTGAATTCTTGAACATTCAGCTCCTACCAAAAATGTGGTTAAGACAATGATATTTAAGAAATAAGTTTAGGGCACATTTAAATTGTCAATTTTCTAGCTTTTTCCATCTTTGGTCACAGTAAAGTCATGATAAATTATAATAAAAATCAATGTGGCCTCTGATATGAGTCATGATTTAATGGTACATTATAGTCTTTTACTGATCATTGATATAAAAAAATTGGTGGAAGATATGGCCATTGTTAGTCTGTGTTTCTTTGACAAGAATCTGTGTGATTTCATTTCATTTTCATTTCAATAAACATTTTTCTATGAGCTGGGGATTATGGTAGTTAACAAAAAAGATGTGGACACTGTCTTCAAAAAGTTTATATTCTAATGGGGAAAGTAGAAACTAAATAAATCATTTCACAAATAATTGTTCATAAGGAAACAATATGTAATGACTTTTTTTAGCATTTATTGTAAGAAAAATATCTTTTCAGATGAGCTTATATGTTTTTGTTTTTCAAGGGAGAAAGATATTATCAGCCATTTATCTCCTCTTTTGCCTTGAGTGTAAGGAAGCTCAAAGATAAATTTTATGCTAAATTAATGTAATTGTCATATCATAGGCTGATGGCCAATTATCTTTATTTGTAAACAGTTCTGGTCTTATAAAAATCTTTATTTTAATGTCTTACATGTCTTGCTTCCTGCAGGCTGACTAAAGGAAGCAAAGAGGGATAGGGCATGGTTGGGAGGCGGGGGTGGGGGTAGGAATAACTAGGATATACAGCATAAAAAACAATCACATGTCTTCTTTAAGTTTTATTTCAAAGTTACATTTGAAAACCAGAATTGTTCTATATATTCACTGCTGTATAAAACAGTACACAATTTTTATGAAGTTCCAAGTTGGAGTTCTCTAGGAAACCTGTGATGCTATATAAAAATGAGATTTCAACTACCTTTAGCCCCATGACAGAAACAAGGGACTGAGTAAAATTTCAAGGAAGTATCTTAAAACATGTTATATTAAAAAAAATCAGAATTTCATAATCTTTTGAAACTCTGCAGTCAGTACTTTAATGGTACTTCTAATAGTGCCTAACACTTGGAAGGATTCCACAGTTTGGCTCTTATAAAGTGGTTTTTGACAGCAAATGTGCAGGAACCAGAATCTATCCTGAAACTTGAATCTAAGCCACTTAGACATCATGATGTTGCTCAAATGTGAAGTGGTTTCCATTGGCAATACCATAATACAGTGTCTTCTCACTGCAGTCTGAAGCTGAGTTTGGGGGATGTTTAGCTACCAAAAGAAGCAGACATTATCTAAGTCTTGATCAGACAGAAAAAATTCTGAAAAAGACTTTCTGGCATTCATTCAGTGGAAAATGAAGAAGCAAAGAAGCCAAATAAAGTTAACAGCTCTAAAGAGAGGCTGGAAATTGTGGTGCTCCAAAGTCTTCATCATCACCACCACGCTCATTGATGCCAATAAACATTTATTGAGTTCTCATCACGTGCAAGGCACAACAACAAGGGCTTTAGTTATAATGGTCCTGAAGGTCAAGGACCCTCATTCTATATAAAAGAGGCTGTTTTCTCTAAATACATTATAAACATGTCTATCCACTCATTTGTTAACTTATATTCTTGCTTCTGAAGTACTAAACTACACCTACTTTTCTTTCACAACTCACCTCAAGTCCCATGTTTCCTCCTTTTAATTCCTTGTGCCTGGCACAGTGTTTTGAAGGTAAGGTTATTCAGTAATATGTATGGATAGAATGAATGAATTATAAGGGTCTTACAATCTAATTGGGAGATAGGACAGAGTTTTATTTATTTATTTAAATCTTAACTCTTTCATACAGTTTCTATCTAGCATATAACAGGTATTTAAAAAGTTACCAGTATACAAATAATTTCATAGAAAACACTTATTGTATACTCACTATGCTTTAGACGCATTACTATATTGGATTGTCACAATATGTCAGTGCTATTATTGCTGTCATTTAGAGATGATATAGCTAAAGTTTAATGTAGTTAAGTATAATAACTTGCTTAGTTACCTAAATGGTAACTGGTGGAGGCAGGATTTGAACACAGGCAGTCTGACTAGCTTAGACCCTTCATCATCATACTGCACATACAAAAAAGATAAACAATATTGTAAAGCATTTAATAGCATATATTGAGGGCCAGTTGAGTGGCAGAGGTAATAAGTCCTCTAACTTTAGAAGAAGAAATGATTACTGAGGACTGGGTAGTGGGATAGCTTTATGAAGAAGTAGAACTTACGGTAGGTTTGGAAAGAAAACCAGAGATAAGTAAGGGGCAAGAAGATAAGTGAACAAAGAAGTAAGTAAAAATGGTTATAATTATTTGGAGAACAGAGTTAGACTTGTTGGATAGAATGAAAGTTCATGCAGGATAGCTGATTAGAGATTTAGCAGGAATAAGAGTGTGACATGCATAGAACTTTGGATTTCATTCTTTAGGTGAAGGTGAGCAAATAAAGTATTTTACATAGAGAGAGAGGTATGAAAAGCTGCTTTTTAGGAAGATGTACGGGATTTAATAGCAAATGAGAGATTACAGACAAGGATACCAGTTAGGTGAAGAGAAAGAGACTGGACCAAGATGGTGGCACTGGGAATGGAGAAGAAATAACAGATAAGAGAGAAAGAACAAATCAATAAAACATGATGACTGCCTCGATGTTGGAAAGAGATTAGTCAGAGTGTGCTATGGCTGAAGGATACTGATAATGTCACTGTCAGAAGTGGGAATGTTCTAGAAGGAGAGCTGGGTTTTGGAATATTATTAAGCCTATAATTTATTTATTTATTTGAGATGGAGTCTCACTCTGTTGCCCAGGCTGGAGTGCAGTGGCGTGATCTCAGCTTACTGCAACCTCCACCTCCCAAGTACAAACGATTCTCTGCTTCAGCCTCCTGAGTAGCTGGGATTACATGCTGGGCTAACTTTTGTATTTTTAGTAGAGACGGAGTTTCACTATCTTGGCCATGCTGGTCTTGAACTCCTGACTTTGTGATCCACACACCTCGGCCTCCCAAAGTGCTGGGATTATAGGTGTGAGCCACTGCGTCTGGCCTTAAGCCTATAATTTAAAACAGTTTATTCCTATAGGCTTAAGGTACTTAATAACAAAATAACCAATGTTTGGATACTGATGATGAGCCAAGCACTAGGCCAGGTACAGGTGACAGAATGGGGAACAGGAAAGACGAGGCCCCTGTTTTCACAGGCCTCGAGAGTTTGTGAGAGAAGAGAGGCATTGCATAAGTTAAGATAACACTGATGAGCTTTATGCTGGTGGAAATACAGAGTATTATGGGAGCTTACGCTAGGAGCAGATATAGTCTGGGACTTCCTCGAGGAAGTAACATTTAAGCAATGGGTCATGTTAATGGTTTGACCCTAAAACAGGTCCCTAAAACAGGTCATCCTGTGTTAGATAAAAGTAAACTAAAAAAGCCCCAAACCAGGGAAAGCAATTTGCTTAAGGCAGGTTATAATATGAGAAGTATGAATCATAGTACCTGCTCACCAATCACTACTTTTAATGAAGCTACACTGCTTATAGACCTGTTTCAGGGACAGCAGTAAGGGGTCATCTTTTATTTCACATTACCCTACACCTCCTATCCCCAGCTGCTGAAACTGGGAAGGGACGCTGAACTAAGTACAGCCTATTCAGAGGGTCATAACCTATCGGGGGTGGGGCGGCAACCTTCTGGCTTCCCTGCACTACACTGGAAGAAGAAGAATTGTCTTGGGATACACATAAAATACACTAACACTAATGATAGCTGATGAGCTAAAAAAAAAAAAAATCACAAAAAAATCTTATAATGTTTTAAAAAAGTTTATTAATTTCTGTTGGACCACATTCAAAGCCATCCTGGGCTGCAGGTTGGACAAGCTTGGTCTAGAGGAAAAAGAAAAAAAAATAATTTTCTTAAAAATGTAAATGTATGATACCAAGAGACCGGTGGATGATTGTGGCTGAAAAGTCAGGAAGTCAAGTCAGACTAGAGGGACCTGAAGGCCATGCATTTGCCAAAGTTCTGAGCGGGCAGAAAGAGTAAGTAAGGGGAAGAAGCTGGTTAGCAGGCAACCAACAAGGAATCAAAGAGATAAACAGAGCCACTCTAGAGAAATGCCATGCGTCTCATGAAAGCTAAGTTGCAAGAATAGCAGTTTTGTAAAGTAATAGTAATTTTCAATAACTTTCTAATCACAAGATGACGAGTACTCTCACAATACCCCACACCAGATTCATTTCACATTAGAGCAACATTATGAAGTCTAATTGACTTATGTTAAGATTTCAGCATGAAGTCTCGTTCTTACATATTTTCTGTAAGAATCTTCTTAAGGAAACAAACTATAAATGCACTCCAAATATTAAGGGTTGGGTTAGCTGGGTAGGTCTCTGTTCTATGTAGATGAAAGAGTTCAATGAAAACAGGTCATCATGTGTTAGATAAAAGTAAACTAAAAAGGAGATACTGTATTGAGTTCAGCTACCAGGGTAAATAAATTATTACCCATAAAAACAAATCTGTTTGCTACTTTTAAATGCCTTTAATTGTCTTAATTATAGCATGTCTATCTCAACACAGATGCATTAAGATATATTCTTAGAAAAATTGCCACAACTGTTGATACTTACACTTAAATGTTATGTTTTTATGCTATATACCATACACATACATATAAAATATATTTATACACACTTACACACCTGTCTTTAGTAAGACATCAGTTAACCAATGTACAAACAGAATTATGTTTTTGTTACAATTTTTCATATGTGCCAGGAGCACTGACAGGACAACCCCATTACATTACTGTCCCTCCCTACCTCCAATTCTGTAGTGATGGTCACTGGGTAGATGGAGTTAAGCAAGGTTGCTCTTTTATAACTCCATCTTTTGAGTTTTACTCCATTGTCTTAGACCAGTTTGTGTTGCTACAACCAAATACCTGAGTCTGAGTAATTTGAAAAGAACAGATATTATTTCTCACCGTTCTGAAAGCTGGAAAATTCAAAATCAAGGTGCTGGCAGGTTTGGTTGTTTGATGAGGGCTGCATCCTCCAAAGGGGAGGAACTTTGTGTCTTCATGTAGCAAAAAGCAGACAAGAGGGACAAACTCTCTCCATCAAGCCCTTTTATAAAGGGAACCTAATTGCATTGACTAGAACCCCACCCTCATGACTCAGTCATCCCACAAAAGCTGCACCTCTCAATACCGTTACATTGGCAACACCTAAATTTTGGAAGGACATATTCAAATCACAGCAGTAACTCTCTTAGTCTGTCAGCCAATCCCTTCTCTCTTCCTCCAGTCCCTCTCCTGGTTGAAACCAAACTATACAAACTGCAGTTGATCAAGTGATAAAACAATTTGCTTACCTGTGCCAAGCTATTTTTATAGGTTACAAATATAAACTTTTCTATACAGTTAATATTTGAGACTAACGGTAAGATAAGTGAGCTCACCTCTCTTAGATAGACAGCATTCCCCTTCCCCTGAAGGAAAGCTAAAAGTTTCCTCCTGTATTTTTCTTTTTCATTTGGGCTGATCTTGGTAAATTATTGCAGCCTAGGAGGAGTAGAGTAGGGAAATTAGGAGGAAATGAGAAAGAAGCTATATCAACTGATCAGGTGAGACAGATGGGTAGGCTGAATATACACCCATCTCTCCCTTATATCACATGGAATATAAAAAAAGGCTATTGGATAGACTGCACACGGAAAGACTTTTCTAAGCGCATGTATGACAATGGAATGGGATTGGCCCCATTTCAGATCTCAGCTGGGCTTCAGTGGTGAGAGGCACAGCAGAAACCAAAAGAAGGAAGATCATCCTACTGTTCAGGTCTTGGTGATAATTAGCTGAAAGTGATTTCCATATAGTTAATTACAAGTATACTCTAAATAAATAGTGTGTTGTTTCCCTAAGGGAATATCAGAGGTTACAATGAAATATTATACCTTTTTGGTATAAAAAGGAGGAAATTTATGTCTTTTTGATACTAAAAGTGAGGAAATTTATTTTTAGAAAGAAATAAAGGTAGTATTTTATAACTAACTGCATAATTTAAAACTCATTTAATTTTATTATAATAAGAGGAAAGCATTCTGAAGGGGTCATGTATCAATAGTGTTCTGATAGTAAGGTAGGCCTTATAAAATATACCTCCTTGGTTCTAACATACTTTATATATATATATATATATATATATATATATATATATATAATAGCATGCCTATATATATAATTATAGCATGCCTATATATATATGATTATAGCATGAATATATATATATATATATTAGCGGTAGGGTCTTGCTCTGTCACCCAGGCTAGGGGGCAGTGGTACGATCATAGCTCACTGCAGCCTCAAACTCCTAGACTGAAGGGATTCTCCCACCTCAGCTTCCCAAGTAGCTAGGACTACAGGTGTGTACCACCATGCATGGCTAAGTTTTTAAAATTTTCTGTAGAGACAGATTCTCATTATGTTGGCCAGGCTGGTCTCAAACTCCTGGCCTCAAGCAATCCTCCTGCCTTGGCCCCCAAAGTGCTGAGATTATAGGCGTGAGTCATCACATACTGGCTTCTAACATACTTAAAAAGATAATATGGCTTATAATGTGACAATAAATATACGTAATATGAACTAAAATAAAAGTTGCACAAATCAGGTATAATATATTAGCTCTACACTTATGACAGATATTATAAGACCTTAACAGTAAAAGCAGACTGAAGTCATCATATCATTTTGAGACTTATTATTGCATTTCTTTTTTTTCTTTTTGAGACAGTCTCGCTCTGTCGCCCAGGCTGGAGTGCAGTGGCACAATCTCGGCTCACTGCAACCTCTGCCTCCTGGGCTCAAATGATCCTCCTGCCACAGCCTCCCAGATAGCTGGGACTACAGGCATGCATCACCATGCCTGGCTAATTTTTGTATTTTTTTGCAGAGACAGAGCTTTGCCATGTTGCCCATGCTGGTATTAAACTCCTGGGCTCAAGGAACCTGCCTGTCTTGGACTCCCAAAGTGCTGGGATTACAGGCGTGTGCCTGGCCTTTAATGCATTTCTCAGTTTCATATGTATATTCAATAATTTACCTTACAAATTCAGATTTGGCTATTACACCTACAGAACTGATGTGATGTACTAACAAATAAACAAAATCACAATTTACTTCTTTTAATAGTGAAGTTAATAATGAGCCTGTGTTAAATGATTTTACTTATAAGAAAACCAACTGAGTCACAGATAAGAGATTCTGTAGCTTATATAACTGTTTCCACAAAGTGCCCAGAAGCTGCTACACACACCCCAAACAACATTTTGCATCTACCTTAATTGACAGGATTTGTCATTAAGATAGTACCCAGGGTTCAAAACAAACTTGGACAACAGTCAAGTTTGATAAAACTAAAGCATAACTTAGAAGAAAGAGGCGATAGACCAAAGACAGAAACATTGATGGTAGAAACATACAGATGTCAGATCTAACATCAAGAAAAGCCAAACCAATTTTTATTATTTAGAATGCCGGCTGATAAAACAAATGGGTCAGGTACACGGTGCTCTATTACTAGAGATGCATTTTCTGTGTTAGAGTTTATGTAACACAGACCACTGCAAATAAATAATGATAAGACATCATAGCGTGTCTGATAATCTGTGACAACAATTCTAACGCTGTCATTGTGGCCACTGGAGAAACCTGCACGTACTGAGCCTTGACCTACGGAGCTTTTTATCTGCATGTGTACTCTCCACAGGCCAAGCAAATAAAGGCCAAATGATAATTTACACATGAATCAACTTTCTCTGCTGCATAGGCACCAGAGACGTTTCTTTTCTCTGTTACTGAGAGAAAGGCAGCCAGGTCTAAGCTTGTCTCACTAGAAATCATACAAGTGAAACAGTGATTTGCAGGAAAATGGCAGATCAGCAAAGGGAAGCTGTTCTGAATGCCTGATAAAAATGGCAGCCACAAAGGACTAGATGAATATTTAGTTTGAAAACAGGACTGACAGTAACAATGAGTCTTTATCCTATTCAAAACAGGTAGTGTCATACAAACTGAAACGGAGATACAATCCTGATAGAAGATCGCACAAGATACCAAGGGTAGGTGTCTTTAAAGACTTCAACCTTCATTTTAATAAATGTAGACTCATGGATCCTTTCATCTATATCTTATTCAGAGTACACACAGTTATTTCACATGAATGCCATATGGAAGGTGTATTGCCCACTTTGAAATGAGAAATAAATCGATCAGGATGATTTTTTAATAAAGGCTTATTCATGAAAAACTAGGTACACATTTTATACCATGGAACTTGTGAAGAAAAAAATATGTGTTTAATATTCCTCCATCCAGAGTCCCTTGGCACTTAGGTCAACTTTTACAAATTCTTCAAAGGATCAAAATATTGCTATAACCTTTTTTTAAATAGAAACTGGCAATGAACAATACCTGTCCTGGCCCATTTAACAAAGAAAAGGAGATTCATTATTAAATTTGTATCAAGAGACTATTCCAAAGGTAATTATTGTAATGTTCTAACTAATGACAGTACTAATTAAATCAATAAAATTATTTTTTATTCCCTTCCCACTTCCATAGTTTTGTGCAAGTCATGTTCTATCTGCTCCTTGGAATACCTACCTGCCTACTTAATGCATATTCTGGATTCCTTTAAGTTTGGCTCAAGGCTCACAGTTCAGGAAGCTTTCCCTTAAAGCTCCACTTTTGGTGTGGTCGATGCTGCTATGTACATGAACTCTCAACACATAACAACAGACCAAATTCCAAAATCGTAAAAACAAGTTTTATTCATGAGTTGTAAACATAAGAGATGTGGTATAATTTGTGGCTCATAAACTTTAAAAAATTTTTTTATTCCTTTGGAGTCCAGAAATGAATCTGTAAACTTCAGATCACAATCTATACTCTGAGAAAAATGCCAAAAATAATAAGATTTGTAGAATTTAGGTCTTATCAGTTCTTGGTGATGAGGTGCATACATCAAAAATTCTCTCAGTGACAAGTTTCTAAATATTCCTTAATTATTCCTCTCTGCCTTTATGAGGTTTTTCTTAACCATTCCAATTGCTTTCCTTACCTTTCTTCTTACATCATCCTCCTTTAGGCTGAAATCTCCTTGTACCCTATCTTTCTTCTAAATTATGGCATTCATTTCCCCACCTCCGGCTGTTTAGTAGTTGTAGAAGTCAAAATTTGCATTTTCATTAAACTATAAGCTCCTAATGGGTACTAATCATACCTTCCATTTCTACATGTCTACAACCTCTTATAGTGCCGAAAATAGTGTTAGCTATTCAGCGTATTCTTGATAGATGCCCACTGTTGAAAATTGTTTTTTTTTTTTTTTCAGGTTGGTGCCGGAGGACAGAGTCTTTCTCTGTTTCCCAGGTTGGAGTGCAGAAGTGTGATCATAGTTCACTGCAGCCTTGAACTCGTGGGTGCAAGTAATCCCCCCACCTCAGCGTCCTGAATAGCTGGGACTACAGGCGTGTGCCACCATGCCCAGCTTGCGTATTTATTTATTTATTTATTTTTGTAGAGAAAGGGTTTTGCTATATTTTCCATGCTGGTCTTGAACTCTTGGCCTCAAGCAATCCTCCTGGTGTGGGGATTACACATGAGACACCATTTTCAGCCTGAAAATGATTAAAAATGCATTTTTAAAGGCAAGCCATATTTAGCTAGTGATATTCATTAGTTTTCTGAGCCAATTTATAGGTAAATTTGTATCACAGCTCTTGCACACTGACAACAGACAAGATAATCTTAATGTCACTGTTAATGACTTTAAAGAGATAAAGTTGGGATGTGAAAGAGGAGTAAGGAATGACTCAATTAGAATGTTCATGATGCTACACTTAATTTTATAAAATCAAATCTCAAGCACTAAATTTCTTTTTCTACTAATTTTTTTCCTTCGGTAAGAAAAAGTTACTCTAATTGGAAAAGCAATATAAAAATATCATGTTGTTAAAGCTTTTAAAAATTATTATTATTTTTTGAGACAGCATCTCACTTTCACACAGGCTGGAGTACAGTGGCATGATCTTGGCTCACTGCAACCTCTGCCTCCCAGATTCAAGCGATTCTCATGCCTCAGTCTCCTGAGTAGCTGGGACTACAGGTGTGCACCACCATGCCTGGCTAGTTTTTATATTTTTAGTAGAGTAGGGGTATTGCCATGTTGGCCAGGTTGGTTGTGAACTCCTGGCCTCAAGCAATCCTCCCGCCTCGGCCTTCCAAAGTGCTAGGATTACAGGCATGAGCCACTATTCCTGGCTTGTTAAAGCTATTTAATTAGTCAGGCAAAAATGACTATGATCTATAAAAGCAAGGCAGATGGCAGTCCACATACATAAGAATAACAAAAGAATGGGGATAGGACCTTGGCTGACAGAGTTTTTAAAAAGCAACATGAGAACAAAGAAATTAGAAGCTTTCCAAATTACCAAAGAGGCAGACAAGGGAGAAAATGCTAATTTGAGTCCACTTAATTCAATGCATTTAAGATGGTATATTTTTTTTGAGCTTTAGGAACAGTGGATAGAATGAGTATATGAATCTAGAATATTCCTCTTCGCTATGTATTTTGTTCTTCTTCATCACTGTACTTTGATAAAAGCTATTCTTATCAGTCTTCTGTCCCCTCCTTTTATCATTCATCCAGTTTCCTCCTTATTGATCATCAGACCATGAAAGAGACAATGGATAGCGCTAACAGAGTCAATATATGATGCAGACATTGCATCTACTCAATCTACTAGGTCTGTCGATCTGCCATGGGGAAAACTGGATTGGCCTATAATTTTGTTCACAAGAGCAAGCTGACAATTACACAGAAATCTGTGATCCCCAAATGTTTGAATAGTGATTTTGAAACTTTCTAAAGTACTTCCTAAAGTATCTAAAATAAGTTGATGGAACTGTAACTTTAAAAGTCATCCTAATTTGCATGTTTGAAGTGAAATACCACATTCGTCCCTTCCTAATTCTAGTTGTTCTTATCACTTCTGTATTCCCCACACTATACAAAAGTGAAAATAAAAACCAGTCTGCCAAAGAAGACAGCTTTGCTCGTTAGAGTTGTGAGTAAATGAACAAATTACCAAGAACACACAAACAAAGTACCTTTTAAAAAGTAACAAAATTCAACAATTAAGGATATGGTTTTCAGACAAATGTATCATTACACTGAAATGGTAAAGCTACTGCCTAGGAAGTGGACTGAACTAGTTAGTATTTGGAGGCATATCTTCTTCATACCTGACTGACAAGACAAGTTATGAGAGGTACTGTTTTCAGGTTTGAATGGGGCTAACTAGAGAAACCTATTTGCAAAGGGTTACTCAGCCATTAAAAAAAGTATAAAACAGAGTACCTACATTTGTAAGGCAGCATTAACATTGTGGATTATCAATGTTATTAAAATTCTTTAATAGAGAATCAAAGGAAGGAGAACTTGTTTTTCAAATTATGTGCTTGCTGTCACGTTGGTGCTATGGAAAACCTTTCCCCATTGCAGTATGCAGAAGGCAAACTTCTGCATACTACAGATGAAATCTGCATTTGTTAGAAGTGGCTAAGGTTTACACAGCCCGTTAGTCAATGGTGAGTTTTATATCCTCATCATACACACTGTTGTTAGATCCTTACATTCTAGTCAAATAACTTCTGGGTCATATTAGAAGCTTCACATGTTGGTAAAAAAGAAATTCTAAAGTTATGCACTTGCTATTTTTTCTTACTTACCCTGAAACTTCTCTCTGATCTCTAGAGTATTTCCTTAAATAAAGGTTCTAACATAAAAAGAGAGCATGGTTAAATGCCAAAATTTTACTTCCAATTTTCCCTCCCAAACCTGTTCTTCTCCTAGACTTCCTTATCTTAGTAAATGACACTACCCAGATGTTCAAGCCAACAATGTAGGAGTCATTTTTCATCCTTCCTATTCCCTCACTTCCTATCTCTAAATGATTATGTTGGATACTTCTTCCCATCTCCAACTCCTGCCCCCAAAATCCAAGTCACTAGAATTACCTGCCTAAGCTATTGAGCGAGCTTCTTAAGTGGTCAGCTGCTTATACACTTGTTCCCCTGACCAATCCACTTTTACTCAGATACGATCACTGTCCAACTCAAGACCCTCAGTGGTTTTCCATTGTACTTAGAAGAAAATCAGAATTTGGACCCAAGGTGCTAAGGCTCTAAGCAATGTGGCTTCTGCCTGGATTGCCTCCTTGTCCTATGTGCTTCAGGCTCACTCACCTTCGTTTGTTCCTTCAACAGCAGCAGCCCCTCCTCAGTCTGCCTAGAGTGAATCTATGATCTTCAAGGCTGAAGTAAATTCAGTAGCCTTTTTGTGAAGGTAAAGGAAATATACTCAGCCTAATTCAGGGCCACATACCATGTCTGTTATTTTCACTTAGAAATGCTTTCTATATCATTAAGTTTAGGAAAAAAAACAGCATATTAAATTCCCACAAAATGAATATTCATTCACACAGGAACAATTAAAAGCACAATCTTATTCTTTATGTGTTGTTTTTAGTTATGCCTAATGAGTAATGAGACCTTACAAACATAATATTTCTCGTACATTTCTGATTAGGGGAAAATTATGAGTCTAGAAAGGGACAGATTTTCTCAAAGACTATAGTCAATCCTCTGTTTATGTATAAAAAGGCAACGGTGATTATACACTTTACAATGCTGAAATGTTCCCAATTATTTTCATTTACAATTGTACTATTTAAAATAATTCTCTAATTATTTTTTCCTGCTAGAGTTTTTATAAAAGTATAAGAGGAAAGTGATTTTCTTGTAATAGATTAGTCTGGCTCCTCACAGGAACATCCGGAATGTCACTATTTCAGGACTTTCATTGTGATATGCAAAATGCTGACACTGATTACACACTTGTAAATGATGAATTGTTTTCCTCATTAGTATGGGAAGCATTATAAATCCTTAAAACAAGATGTTTTTCATATATTTTATTCAACAGGGTACTGGTAATTTCAAACCTTCCAGAATCTTGAAGAAGCCAAATTAGTCTAAGAAAATAAATATACACTGGCATCATTTCTGTTATATCAATTGTTATTGAGTAATAATTGTCAATAACGATTTTACCATCCATTTTATAATCAACTGAAAAGTACAGAATACAAAGAAGCAAAGTATAAAACCCAGCCTTTTTTTTTTTTGGATATGAAGTAAAGAATAAAGATAAAAGCCCAAATGTAAATAAGTCATTTTTAGATGATTACAGTTAACATAGAATTACAATATTACTTGAATATTTGTTCTCAATGTCAAATAATAAGAGCTGAGTATTCACGTCCTTAAAGAACCTTTATGTATATTGAAATCATTTCCAATATTTGATTAACAAAATTAGGATTTGCAACTCTAATTGGAAATTGGAAATACCACCAGACTTCATGTTATTAAACAAATGGAGCAAAATTTGATTTACAGAAAAAGATTTTGGGCATTTGATACTTGTTTCCTTCCAGAATTTTTGAGATTACCTCTCAAATAATAACAAGCTCTTATACTAAAAAAGAGGATCAAAATTTAGGAAATATATCACTTTAATGTACTGACTCATTTTTAAGATTTTTATGATTGGTTGGTCACTGAAATAAATGATCATTAAGACTTAAACGTTAAAAGCGAGGAAAATAAAGTAGCTTAGAAAAGGATAAAGGTAGAAGATAGTGTGAAGAAAAATAGATATACTGAAGCTCATTTATTTCAATGGAAAGAACTGTTAAGTATGTAAGTGCATTATAAGTACTGTCTAAGGAGATAGCAACTTTGAGGGATGGCTGAGTGATTTCTGTTTAAGATCAGTTTATTTTACTATTCCCTTACAAAGATGGGTCTAAGTCATATTGATAATTAGCTCCAAAAGTTAAAGAAGAATTTTATTATATTGTTATCAATTATCAGTCTTTTAAACAACACAACATACTTACATATGAAAAGTCAAAGAGTCCTAAGTCTTTTCCTAGATCTGGCTTGGGCATGACAATGTTCAATATTTTTAAAATGATGGGGACTGAGAACAATATTAACTAAAGGGTTAACCAGCTTTTGGCGGTAGTCTTAAAAAAGTAGTGATAGAAATGTTGCTGTATGCATCACTAACATTCTAGTGCATTAAAAAATGTAAGATAATAAGAAAAAGAAGAAAAACCAATTAATGATGGGCAAGGAATACTTAAAAAAAACCCACAAAATTTAGTCCAGAATGAAACTGTGCTTAAATTTGAAGCAAATAGAATTTTAAAATTCTACATTTACACTTAAAACTATGGTTTACAAATATGATTTGGGAATTAGCTATTAATTAGTCTTTAATAGAAAATTATAGAAAAACCACAATATGACTTGGCTCTTTTAATCACATCACCAGAAGTTTAATGTCTGGTTATCATGGATGTTATGCTCAGTTTCTCGCATTTCTATTTGGTCTGTTTGTAATTTTAGCTACTGCAGAAACCAAACCAAACCAAACTTCATTTTGTTCACTAATGCCTATACACATGAAACAGTGGTTGCTAGATAATGAAATAGAGCATTTTTAAAAGTATCACTTGATAAAGGAAAAGTTTCTGAGGTTAATAGAATCTCTTATTTTTTTCTAGTTCTATTACATTTTTCTGCTTTACACTGTGGGTTTTACAGATAGCCAGCAGAATCTATATTTAAAGTGCGTGTTAATTTTAAATGAAATAATTAAAAATGGAAAGTTTTTAAGCAGCACTGCTCACTGACACTGGTGGTTTTGTTTTAGGACACAGAATATAAAACCATTTCCTCAAGATACATTGTGTTCAGCATAAAATATTTAGAATGTCTCATTTTCAAGAGATCTGGTGGGAGTTCACGACAGATACGTTCTTTCTTTCTCTCTCCCTTCCTTCCTTACTTTCTTTCTCTCTCCTCTCTTCTTTCTCTTTCTCTCTCTCACTCTTTCAGCATTATTGTGTCTAATTAGCACTGATGATTTATCTATGGCACTATGAACCTCTTAGAGGAAGGAAAGAAAAGTACACCAGCTTCTTAGGAGAAAAGAACAAATTGGCATAGGAAAGAAGAAAGACACTTCATTTAAAGAATGTATTTTGCAGCAAATGCCCACAAACAGCCCATAGAGAGCTCATTTATTTAAACATCACCATATGATTATTCTGACTGCCTTTAGTCTCAAACAGGGAAGGCCTTGGTAAAAAGCATTCTCCAGGTGTTAGTTTAGGTTTGTCATTATTTCCTATTTATAGACTCTGTCTAGTAAAAGAAGACAAATTACTGTAAGTAGGGGCAAATATGATTAAATGAGTCCTCTGAAGATAAGAGGGTACATAGACAAGGGTCATTAACACAAATGACCTCTTTTTGGCCAGACCATACTTTTATTTAGTGGATTTGAAAAAAACTGCAAAGCAAGCATAATCTCTACTGCACATACTCAAAGAGAAATATATCCCTTTTATTCTAATAAATATTTTCCTGATTTTTCAGTATTTTAATAACACACTGATAATGGCAAAATACTCTTACAAAATGTTCTTACACCAAGAACAATATTGGAGGGATTATTTATCTTAAGGAGTCTAATCAGAAACACTTAAGCAACATAGTTATAATCAGACAAGACATATAACACCAAGAATGTAAGTTAGTGGAAGCAATTATGGGAATCAAACTAAAAGTTGAAATTTGTAAAGTTTCAATTAAAACATCTAAACTCTTTCTTTCACCTGATTGTAGCCCCATATGGCAAGGTCAGCCCATTCAGTGAACAAACAGCTCAGTCGCCTCCAGTGTAGCTGTTATCTTCCTCAACAAGGGGAGACATTTGGCACAGCCTAAAGCTGGGGCATGAACCCTGGCTAAGCTTAAGACATTTATCTGACAGCATCAGCTGACACTCCACAAACACATTTGCTCTCCATGACCTCAGAGCATTCGTGATTAATCAAAAATGTATCTTGGATCTTGAGAACAAGCTACAACCAGGCACACACAAAAAAGAATATGCTCTCGATCTCGCTTATCGACTCAAGAGTTATATTGAATTTAGAAATAGCAAATAGAATAAAATGATCAATATGTTCTCACTTGTCCATGGAAGAGAAAACTTTATCCCTCAAGCCAAAGACATTGATCACGTAAATGTTTCAGAACTGCTTTCAGACTCAATAATGCAAAATGCACTTGGTTTATCGGAGGTAGAGAAGGAGGCCCGCCAAAGAGGAGCTTTTGCTTTAACTTAAAAAAAGTGTATAGCTTGAAGACCTAAAGCATTATGCTTGTAGTATGCTAGATATTTTTTTGCGAATTCTGTGTTCAACTTAAAACCTTTTTTGAGAACATGTTGCTGAATGTTCTTAATAAAACATTATACAGGAGACTTTAAAACTTAATGAAGGAACATTATTTGTGCAGAGAAAACTCCCTGTCTTAATTTAAATGAGACACAGTTATAACATATCCCCTATGCACTGTTTACAATTTATAATTTATGTCTCTTGGTTCAAACTCACTATTTTCTAAGTAATGATTAACATGTGAATATTGTAATATTCTGCTTCTCAACACAGTATAGTTTAGCATATTTTCATTTGTACTTTTCACTTTGTAACAACAATACTGAACTCTAATTAAAGCAACGGGAACCAGAAGTCATATGCCCCACCCTTGATAATATGAAAACGATTATTATTAAAACAAACCTCTACAACTGAACTTATTAAATCTCATACTTGCCTGATTACCCACCGGCTAAGTTACAGTTGTTCATGATCCTATGGCAGATTGTTCTACTAAAGAAAAACTACATGTCCTGGTCCCTGTTGGCATGGCAAACAAACTTTCATAGCATGTGCTCACTCTATAAAATGGTGGTACTAATTAGAAGATATAAACTCATGCTGAGATATGATATGAATTGGCTTTATGTATCTACTAAGCTCACAGCAGTACTAGATTTATACTGTTGTTGCTTTAAACTAACACTAAACAGAAACTTCAACTTCTAAATATGTACAATAAGAAAGCAAAAGTGATTGAGTTGAAAAAACAAAAACCTCAGCCCCTCATTTTTGGTTTCTCTTCTAAAATGCTTCCTGAGCACTTAGAGGTTGCCTACTACTTTTCTCCCATATGTTTACCTAACTTAAATTCTTCAAACATGAATTGCAAGTACCAGATAGCACAGCTGTATGTTTTGACATCCATGGTGAAAATGAGCAGAAAATCTAACTGTTCCATATCAAGAAGTATTTTTACTAGTGCTAATGTGCCTTAAATACCTTGTTCCACAGATGAGTGGCCTGGCACCTGCTGCATGAGAAATAGCCAATTACTGTTCAGTGTCTCTAATTTTCTGATTCAATTAGCATGCTTCAGAGCTTTCCAGTTTAATTGCAAACTACTTCACAGTTAGCTCTCTGATTAATCATTGCCCATCTGCAAGCCATCGGAAAACTTAGTGGAACAAATTTGTGTACTTTGGAATGCTGGGAGCTTAGCAAATCAAACTTGTTTTGGTATATAAAGCTTTAATTTTGTTTGCCCTTTTCAGCTGCACTTGTAAGAAGCTCTGTACTGATTAAACAGGAAGTCTGGACAATAATATGCTACATTATGCATATAATTACTGTAAATACAACCAAGATTGTAGAAACATCATTTAAGGTTAGGCACTAACATGAATGGAGAAGGGGGTCAAGAAAACACATTTGGAATCAATTTCTTTCCATTATGACCAAGTACAAGTATCAAGAAGAAAAATGCTGTGTGACACACAGTGATGTCATTACAGCACCTGTTCCCCTGAAGACATTTTACATTCTGGCTTTTCATGTATTCATAAACTCTTTCTTGTTATTTAATTAGTAGAGTACTAAGTTTTATAAGCTTTGTTTACAAAACATATATTAGGGATTTTAAAGCAAACTGGCACCACATTGTTTATGCTTCATTTTCCAAGCTTTCTTGCTGGTCCACTGAACGTGTGAATGATAATGTCAGAAAACAAAACTGTTTTTAATGGAGCTTTGGCTGGATTTTAAATTATATCTTAACCTATAATCATGATTTCTTCATTCTGAACAATGAAACATGAATTGCATATTCTTTTCATTCATATGAACAAACACCACAGGGGGGACTCCTTCCTCATGGTACAAGGAAGGAGGCTGGATAAAATGAACTCCGAAGACCTTTTCAACTCTCTAGTTCACATTTTAAACATCTGAAATTATGCTAATATATTTTTTTAAAGATTCTAAACAAATATACCATATAAGAAATCTTATTTCCAAGAATAAATTTTAAGCTCCAGCAGAGCAGGGACCATGTATCTAACTCACCGCTGAATCCCCAGAGCCGCACAGAGGGCCTGCACATTTTTGGTGCTCAATTACTGCTTGTTGGGTGAAGGAAATGAAAGCGGTATGGATCCTCAATTTCCCACGCCATGTCACAGTGCCAGATTTGACACTGTGTTTTCCTTCTGTAACCTCGACAGGATGCAGTCATATTATCTCATAAAGATGGTGACAAATATCCTCATCCTACAAATATCTGGCTGAAAGAATAGTATGGAGAAAAGCATGCTTTCCTAATTATGATGACCTGCAATGAGCTGCTATTAACAACAACAATGAAAAGTAAAACTTCCCCATATTTTATGCAGTTCCTTAACATATTATCAAAATGTCTAAAAGCTAAAAGTTAAATCTCAACTGCCAGCACTAAAAATAAAAAAGTTGGAAAAGCAGTTTTTGGAAATTACATGATGCACTAAAGTTCACTGAAAAAATATTAAAGATAGAGATATTCAGCATTGAGTGACTTTCTGACTGTCTTAATAGTAGACACAGATGAGATCAAGATTCCTATTCTGTCTCCCTCTGTTAAGGGCTGTAAAACTCAAGTAGGCTGACTTCAAGCTTCTCTGAACTTTGTAAGCAGCCAATATAAAAAACGCTGAGAAGGCGTAATCTGATCACAGCCACTCAGGCAAGTGAGCAGGCATGCTGCCACATTCTGCTGCCCACGAGCAGCGAAGCGCGGCTGGAATCCCCACTAAGATCAAATTACAAAATAATCAAGCTTTGTGGCCAGGCGGGCACGAGAGGCTATTGTGAGGTCATGAGATAAATCAGAGACCAGCCTGGACAAAACTGGGCAGTCAAAACTAACATTGTGTTGTATCCTACTTGCAGCATGGTTCTCTGCAGAAAATAAACTGTTAATGATGTTCAGTTTTTTAATTCAGGAAAGGGCAAATGGCTCTCCCTACAGAAGCTCCTACCAATTGAGCCTTATGTTTAGAGATAAGCAATTAAACCCTACACATCAAAGAAAAATAGTAAGCTGTCCAAAATGGAATTTAGCCAAGGAAAGCCCAAACTGGGCCTTGGTCCCTGTCCTGGAGTTCTCAGTGCTACCTCTACCTCTTACCCACTGTGTTGCCGAATGTTTCTGTGTATCAGAATAACAATAGGACAAATGAGTGGATACTGAGTAAGCTTAATCGCAAAGCACACTGAAAATGCTTAAAGGACCCAAATGTGTTTTGAGAGGGTAGCACATCTTGGGCCGAGAAAGCCACGACCAGAAATAATCCTATTAGGCAAAAAGAGCATCATATTCCTTGGGAAATTCACTGATATAGGATGGCTCTAATATGGCACTAAACCCCCAACAATACTATTTATTATACAGAGAAGTGTTAACTTTTTTTTATATGGTTCCCAAAGCTGAACCTACTATAGAAATCACATTTTAGTTCCTGAGAAACTTCAACATGACTGTCTGTGTTGTATCAAATTCCATCAGAAGAGAAATATAAAATTCCAAGTGAAGATTTCTTAGGAAAACAGCAGGACACCTAAGGAACTACTGTTTGGTAAACTCTTGCTGGGGCAATCATAAAATCAAGGTGAGTAGAAGAAATATTTCAAAGACAACAAGTAAGCAAAATCTAAATGCAGCCGGGTGTGGTGGCTCACAGCTGTAATTCCAGCACTTTGAGAGACTGAGGTGAGTGGATCACTTGAGGTCAGGAGTTCAATACCAGGGCAGCCAACATAGTGAAACCCTGTCTCTACTAAAGATAAAACAATTAGCTGGGAATGGTGGTGGGCGCCTGTAATCCAAGCTACTCGGGAGGCTGAGGCAGGAGAATCACTTGAACCCGGGAGATGGAGGTTGCAATGGGCTGAGATCGTGCCACTGCACTCCAGCCTAGGTAACAGAGTAAGACTCTGTCTCAAAACAAAACAAAACATTAAATGCAATATAACGGGCTTTTTCTAAACAAAAGTAACAGGCATACCAACAAGTCAATGGCAAGCCTTTTAAAAATTTTTTATTTTATTTTTATTTGAGATAGAGTCTTGCTCTGTCACCCAGGCTGGAGTACACTGGCACAATATTGGTTCACTGCAACCTCCACCTCCCGGGTTCAAGCAATTCCCCTGCCTCAGCCTCCCGAGTGGTTGGGACTACAAGCGCATACCACCATGCCTGGCTAGTTTTTTGTATTTTAGTAGAGACAGGTTTCATCACGTTGGCCAGGATGGTCTCGATCTCCTGACCTCATGATCCACCTGCCTCGGCCTCCCAAAGTGCTGGGATTACAGGCATGAGTCACCACGCATGGCCAGGTCATTTTGTAAATATTACCAATAGGGGCTTCAAAGAAACACTTTGAGATGGTCCCATGTGAACTGAGGATCATGTGTTAGTTTTCACTTGTTTCCTGATACACAGATGAATTACCATCAGCAATGTTTTTCTTAGACATAAAAACCATATACTTATTTGCACACTACAAATTCAAAGAGTGTTTTTAACGTAAAAGGTGGAATGTAAGTGACTGTGAAGTTCATAAGAATTTCTAAAAAATGAAAATAAAAGCATAAAGTAGTTGCTTTATTTAGATAGGGAATCATAAGAGATATAAAATTCCACATCTACTGTACTTTAAGCCTATATCTTACCGATAATTTAAAATTATAATTAGTGTTCTTGGGACTGAATGCTACATAGAAAACGAAATATGCACATATGTATGAGATGTGAGACACTGCTGCAGGAGAGAAACACCCTATTTTTAAAGTAAAAAAAAAAAAAACTTAGTGAAGTCTATCCTTTCATTTATATGTCTCATGTAAATTACACATAATTTTAATCTTCAACACGTTGAAAATGTCCAGGTCTCACAGCACTTCTCCTTTATTATCTTCAATTTTTCACTTGGCCATGGCAATGGAGACTTTCTTGAAATATTTACAAATTACAAATGATATACTTCGAATTGAACTAAGAAATGACCACATTTGACAAACACATTAGACAAACATTAATTTTTATTTATATAATCTGGTTAAAAAATATATGATTTTTCTACTCTAAAGGCATTTTCTTATGCAGTAACACCACAAAAATAGCTTAAGTTTAAAATAGTGGATTTCCCATATGGTTAGTCCACAGCAAGATAAAGTTGTAAATGAGGGGACTATGTGAAGAAAACATAAAAAAGCCTTAAGGGCACATGCAAAAAATGTGATATTGCATGATTTACATACACAATTTTATTCCCGAAAATTCAAAGAGAAAAACTTAATATGTCATAACTTAAACTGTATTTCATATAAAGTATTCCTGATTACGTATTTAACTCTAAGATACATAACTCAATTTAGAGCATAATGTGGGAGAGGAGTTAGTAAGAATCTAACCTTTTGCATTTCTTGACTTTTTTGGGCTTGTGGTAATGTTGTATTTATAGAGATTCTACACTTTCAAATTTAAGTCTTGAAATGTCACAAAAAAAAATCCCAAAGCTGAGATCTCACAGAAGGTGATTTTTAACAGTCCTTAAAAGTAAAGACTTATGATCTTCTGACAACTGGAGCTTTCACATTTTAAGATTTAAAAATTTCAATCCTAATATTACATAAGCATACACATCAACACACTTTTAAAGATTCCATTATCTTTGATAGGTGTGGAAAGAAGAGGAAAATAAGAAAACAAAAAGTTGTGAGGTTCAGGAATACTGTATAAGTATAAATATAAAGAAGTAAATACTTAATCTCTTGTATATTTAAAAGTGGCCTCTTATAAGAATATATTTCCAACGTAAATCACAACATCTAGTTAATTTATTATTATTTGTCATAATAAAAAGTGGAGATTCCCCCAACATTTTGGAGTTGTAACTAGAAGAAACAGTCTCAGAGAAGTTAAGTGATCTGATCAAGATCATAATTGCTAGTTAGTTTTAGAGTTATGTCTGGAATATAACAAGAATCTTGTCTTCAAGTTTCTTCTCACATCCAAAGCTAAAATTTTAAGCATAATTCTTGGAATTCATTTATTTTCAATGTATCCTGTTATCATCTATGTAATTACAGGTATGTCACAAACTCTTTAGTTTTCTCATCACTTTCAAGTCAACAAGTATTTTTTTACCACCTAGTATGAGTCAGATTTAGAGATTACAATGATGGTAAGACAAAGGTTAATCTTATTACTGGGTATTTTATGGTCTCATGAGGGAAAGAGGATTGGCAAACAAATATCATTAAAGGCACTGCTTAATTTGACCAGAAAGGTGTCAAAGTCAAAGGTGACATTCAGTTTCTGACTACCAACATTAAAGATACGGTCTGGACTAAATGATGTCTCGGCCCCTTTCTAATAAAGTTTTAAATTTTGTCTTTTCCTTTTCTCTATTGTTTCTTAGATAGATTTACATATAAGTAGTAACTGATAATACTAAAATTTCCAGTGATTCGTTGGAACACAGTGATGTGTTTATGAATAGGTACACAATGAACAAAGCCTTTCATCTCCAAATGAGTTTGTGAAATTATGGGTTTCTTTGGCACAGGCCTTTAACGTGTTAACGTGCAGTGTATCTCCAAGAGGAAGATTTTATATGCAATGCTTCCTTTTTTTCCAATCAAGAAAAGAAAAATCCCCCAAATAGGAGCTTTTATTACTATCTTGAGTTCTCAGAATTACTATTCCCAGTTGTATAGTTTGGAAAACACTAGCTCCAGACTGTTGTAATATTCTAACTGGTCTTCTGAAACAACCTGACCTACACATGCACTGGCAAAATAATCCCCCTAAAGAGTTACTTTCATCAAATTTCCCTGTTCAAAAACCTCCAGCGACTCTATGTGGCCTATAAAGTAAAGTTAAAACTCTTTAGACCCTCTAGAGATGCTGCTTGTAAATTTCTCTGTAACTTTTTCTTAACAATTTCTAAACAAACTCCAGTCACAATGCTGCTGAGTTTAGGTGCTCTGCCTTAGATCCCACCCACTACTTTTCTGTGCCTATAATGCCTTCCCCTCTCCACAAAATTACCTGTTCCTTCTCTGATAAAACCCAGTTTGGGCTCTGTCTTCTCAACAAATTAGCATAGTATGCAAACTCTAAGCTAGTTACCTGAACCACATTTTGTAAAATTGTTTTTTATTGCTATTTTTCTTTTAAGCATATATTTTCTGCCCCCTTTGGCCACATTGCATAAGTTCACTGAGGCCAGGCACAAGCCTTGCATCCCAGAATTTAGCACATTCTTTTGTACTTAGTAGCATCCTTTTAAACGATGGTAGTGACAAGACTACTGATGACAAAGTAAAAATTAAAAGAAAAGAGACGAATCTAAACTAGTAGCCCAAATGATCATTTACAAACTAAATACAGAGTGGTTTACAAAAATATTAACTAATTTTTCCAAATGCCAAATAACTGCTCAGGCAAGTTTTCAGCTTTGATTTCTGATATATCCTAATGTAGAATATAAGTGAAATATTTGGTAAACATTGAAATTCCATTATTTAATGTTTTCTTCATTTAAATGCTCTTAAATGGTTTCAGCTTATTTCACATAAAGGAACAGCTTTAATTCGAAATGAGATTTTTTTATCCCAATGCAGAAGGCTTACATTATGAGGATGACTCAGTAACAAATACTCTAAAATATTACCTGTTATAATTAATAAATTAATTTGATAAAACATCAAAGTACTAAACAGTTTGTCTCTTCATTTTAGGATACAGTCTAGCTTTAAAAAAAAAATTCTCACAAGCCATTTGATCTTGCCCATTGAAAAAAATGTGTGTTTCTCACTAACATTTGTTATTGCAATATGAATCCTGAAATTTGGATAAAATTTAACTTCAGCTAACACAAGGTCTTTGTGACTTCCCACCTTATAAAAAGTCTCATTTTTTCATATATAAAATTTCCCCTAATTTCTCTTCTTCTAGTAAATGAAAGAAAGAAACAGCTCTTGAACAAATTTTGATTAGGCTAAAAGTTTTATTTTTTTAAAAAAAGATACACATTTTGAACCAGAGATGAAAATGAATTCCTTTTAAGATATAAAAATAACATTGCCCTTTCTAAATCTACAGTACGTATTTTTAAAGAAACTGTAATATATTCCACTAGTTTAGTAATTCTTGTGAATGTTATTAATTACTTTAATTATGTCTGGTACTTGCATTAATATGTGCATACTTTCCCTTTTTACAAAACCTCTATTAGAGGCTCTGGAAGGTATAAACCATGATAGCAATGACCCTGTCAAACTCTTTATCTCTGTAACTCAGGGCCTAGGACTGTGCCTGGCACATAGTAGACACTCGATAAGTATTTGTTAAATAAACAGATAGCTGGAAAATATGTTCCATAAAGAAAATGAATGTATTGCCTTTTATTAGTTAGGAATCTGGCCCTGGGAGTCAGAATGGCAGTGTTTGAGTTCTGGCTACACTATTTCCTAGCTGTTAGATCTCTCTAAATCTATTCCCTTCCCTCATCTGCAAAATGGAATGATAATAAGACTCTGCCTCACATAGTTACCATGAGGATTAATCCACATAAACACCTGACATTAGGGAGCACTCAGTACAGGCTAGCTGTTATTATCATTATCAGCATCAGCATCATATTCTTTTTCTTCATTTGTCTTGTTTACTACTTATCTCCTGTTTCAAGCACATAACATATGCTCAATAAACACCTGCTAAATGGAGAAATAAATCAATGAAGCGCAGATGTAACTGTATAGACAAATATGTTTAGCTACCCTCAGTATATATTTTGTCAGGATTCAGACAAATAGCAAAAAGTTTTAAGACATAACTCAAAGTTAGTGTGATTGAGTTCTTATTTGAATCTACTTTTAAGAGATCCAGTCACAGCCCTTTGGAGAATATAGTTCTTTTTATTACCTTTTTGAATTTCTGGTAGTACCTAACACAGGTGTTTGCATCATTTCTACTAAAAAATATCCTCGTTAGCAACCAAGTCATATAGGTAAAAATTAAAAACAAATGACCACAGACTAAAGAGTGGGCAAATGGTAGCATTCTCATGATATTTAACTATCTAATCTTAACAAACCAGTTTGCAGCATTTATATTTCTTGCAATATTGCTGTACATTGAAGTGTTATAGTGAGGATCATTGCTTTTACACTTTCTAACTTAGAACTTCAGTTGAAATTGTGTAAGTAGCAACTAAAGAGTTATATTTCTACAAAGTGCCTCCTTGTGAGTAGACAACAGAAATAAATCTCAGGTCATGTGGCTCTGAAGTATTTAACTCATCACTGACTTAAAACTTTTTAGATCTCATATTTGGAATATTTCTCGTCAGAAATGTTCTATATTAAAGAGTACTGACCAGTTTTCTAATTTATTTTGAGCTTCACTCTGGAAAGATGCTATCAGATTATAGAATAGCCTGGTTATTTTTAAGGCTTATATTAGTTATTTTTTAAATTTATAACATCAATATGAATTTTAGCAGCAAATAATTTAGGTTTTCTCTTTTTAAAGACAACAAAAATAATGAATAATTATTTTGAGTGGGTGAAGAAAGGCAGGACAAAAGACTCAGATAATAATCTTAAATTCCTCCATTTACCTGTTTACTTTCTTTGTACAATTATTTTCTATCTCTACTGTATTTTCCACATTGAAAAAAAAGTTAAAAATCTTATAAAATATTCACAAGCCCTTCGTCTTCCTCATGACATTTCCCACAAACGTACTGAAGAAAGAACTGCTAGTTCTAAAAGCTGATTCTCCAAGTTAGTGGTTTTAAAAAATGTTAGCTGTTAGTTTGTTCACTATAAAATAACCAGAGGGTGCTTGAGCCTCACCCAGGATTTACCGCTTCTCATGTCCTGGGGACTGAATGGGTGAGTGTGTCAAGGTGAGAGGAAAGAGAACTAACCAGTATTTGCTTGTCTATCAAATCCAACTTCCTTCTAGTTTCTTCTCTCCTTCCTTGCCTCTTTCTGTTTTCCCAGGCCTTGTATGTGGGTTTCTTATATGTATTCCCAACCCTTCTGGGGATTCTAGAAACAAGTTCATATTGAAGCTGCCTAGTCATTTATTCTGGACCAAGGCTGCTGAAATTCCAGATCTTAAACTTGAAAGAAATGCTAAACAAATACCAATTTAAAAACATATATGAATCATCTCCCTCTAAAATAATAACTGCAAAAATATTTGGACTATGTGTTAGGCATGAGCTAAGTGCTTTACATATATTATTAGCTGCTATCACATATTTAAAAAGAACCCAAACACAAATATTTTTCCAGAAGCAAGTGGAAGTGGGGAGGGTGGTATTATTGATTCTGACTTTATTCACATTTTTAAAATAAACTTAATTTTATTTTTTAGTAATGGGATGAATCTCTCAAAGATAAATAAAGGTTGACAAAGGTGTTGGTGGAAGAAGAAGGCTCAGATGGTCAAAAGATGCTTTTTTTCTACCCAAGTCCAACTATAATCCTAGGAGTCTTCAACATTCCCATGAATAACCTATCCAAGAGTCTGACTGCTAGATTCCTTGATCTACAGTTACCCTTTCTTCCATTCCATTTCACCTGCCCATTCTCGATGTTTTACCTGGACACTGCAGCATTCTTCTGAAACAATAAATTTAGACATTTCCCTAATTTGACCACAACCTCCTATCTTTTTAACCATTTTTCTAAATTTCCTTATCTTAAAAAAATCTTGCAGGGCTTCCAGTCCATTTATCCTTTCCTTTCTTCCTCTTAGCCCTTGTTTTGTTTTCACTTCTCAACCTAACTGCTTGAAGACCATGGTCCGACATTTCATTGTGTTTTCCTAATCTGCTAGGTCTCACTGTCCATTTAAGGTACTTGCCTGGAACACTCCAAGGTTGGATAAACCCAGCTGACTGGCTTGTCCCTGGCTAACAGATCATTGTTCCTACAGACAAATCATCATCAAGCACAATGGCCTTCAACATTGTGCAGCCATTGTAGTATGCAATTCCAGACAACTCTCCAGCTGTTATCATTTTAAAGTTTAAAAAAATCATAAAGGCAGTAAAAGAAAATAAAAGAGAGCATATGCATATTTGTGGTGAGGGACTTAACGGCATGCCAATAAGACTAGAAACTATTAAAAAATTGCATTTTTTGGCTACATAAAAACTAAAAACTTCAGTTTAGAAAGAAACCTTAACAAACTCCATAAGCAAAGCAAAAAGATAAAGGGCAACTAGGCAAAAATATACCACATACAATAAGGACTGTTATCCATCATTTATAAAGAACTCCTACTAATCAATAAAGAAATGACAAAGACTCAATTAAAAAGAAAGACCTGATAATTTATGACATAAATATAAATGACTAATAATCATATAAAAATATGCTCAACCTCACTGCTTACCAAACAAATACAAATTTAACTGAGACTTTTTTTTTGCAGAATAACAAAGATTAAAATAATTAATAACACTTAAGACATAAATGCAAACTTGTATAACTATTTTGCAGAATAATTTGGCTATAATTTTCCAAACTAAATACATGCTTACCTTTTGACCTATAAATTTAATTTTTTGATGTTTATTTTGTAGAAATATTAGCAAAAATGAATAAAGATGCTTACTTCAATACTGTTAATGTTAGCCAAAAAAGGAAGAAAAATGAATGACTTTCAATAGAGACTCAATAAAATAAATTATGGTATATTTAATCAATTAAATGCAATATGGTTGCTACAAAGAAGAAAGTTGTATCTACAAACAACTACATGAAAAATATCCAAACTACAATAGGAATATGTACATTTTTTTGGTAAATAGAATGTATTTTTTTATAATTGGAAAAAAGTAATAAAAGGAAAATCAAGTTTTAGGACAATATACCTATGAACCTGTTTATTTGGAAGTCTGTGCACACTGTTATTAATAGAAACAGGTTATTTCTCAGGGGTGGTATGATTAGGGATTTTAATTTCTTTTCATCACTTGAATTTTCTTTTTTTTTTTAGAATGGCCATTTTAAAATAAAAAATGTAGACATTTTCATTTGCCTGACTAAGCTTACCTTACATTCTTTTCAAACCTCAGACTGCAATCTTCCCTTTCTCTTTAGCACGTCACCTGGTCTCCTACTTCCAGGCAAAACCAAAATTAATCAGAATGGAATCCTTTTTTTTTGTAGATTTTTTTTTGAGACAGAGTCTCACTCTGTCACCAGGCGCCACGCTGGAGTGTGGAGTGCAGCGGCACGACCTTGACTCACTGCAACCTCTGCCTCCCGGGTTCAAGCAATTCTCCTGCCTCAGCCTCCCGAGTAGCTGGGACTACAGGCGCACATCACCATGTCCAGTTAATTTTTTTGTATTTTTAGTAGACATGGGGTTTCACCATGTTGGCCAGGATGGTCTCAATCTGTTGACCTCGTGATCCGCCCGCCTCAGCCTCCCAAAGTGCTGGGATTACAGGTGTGAGCCACCATGCCCAGCCCAGAATGGAATTCTTTAACTTTTCACTACCAAATCAGAAGACCTGTGAGCATTAGACTCATGCTCCTTCTTTCTAAAGGCAAATTTTTTTCCAAATTAAACTCTCAGTGAAATCCTGCCTTATCTTCAAGGCATTTCCATTCTATAGCCTAATTCTCCACATCTTCACATTCTGACTAGCTGTTTATACAATTTATAATTATTCGGGTCTCTTTCATCTTAAATAAACTAAAACCTCTGTTGACTCTTCCTTCTCTTCCAGTTGTTTCAAAAGTTTTCCTTTCTCCTCCACAGTCACTTTCTTTTCTTTTTAAAAAATTGTATATATTTATATAATAATCTCTCTCTGTCTTGAGCCTCAGCCAATATATTTAATAGTTTAGTGTCCATTTCTACTTGGAGGTCTGGCAGGCACCTCAAACTCAGCATGTCAAAACTGAACTCATCATTTGCCAAAAAATATTTTCTCTGTTAATGATAGGCATCCATATAATTGCCCAAACCAAAAGCCTGGACACCAAACTGATGCTTCTGCCCTATTATCCAGGAGAGCCCATCAATATTCAGGACCCACTGAGTTTCCTAAACATCTCTCACATCAAATGATTTTCTCCATCTCCACCACTCATCCAGGTCATCATGATCTAACCAGTTTTGCTTTTAGTCCTGTAACTCTCTTAATCCATTACCCTTATCATTGCTAGAATGTTCAGTGAAAAATTCAAATCTAATCATATTATATTCCCTTTCTTAGAACCCCTTTTCCAAGTTTTTACAAGGCTGAGAAAGCTCTCCATGACCTAGCTCCTGTTTATTTCTCTAGGGTCATTTCTTTCTATTGTCCTACCCTTATACTCTGTTCTCCAGCAATACTGGACTTTCTTCAGTTGCCAAATGTACCACGTATTCTCTTGTCTTTGCCTGGAACTCAAAACACTAATTTCTGTGCCACCATCCTCATTCCCTACAAGTAATTGTACTCTCATTGACCTGGAATGGCTAACTTACATTTTTTGGGCCTTTACTTATTAAGAGCAGGTGTTGTACTTATTGTCAGGGTTGTGTCCTTAGCACCTAGTATAGAACCTGGCATATGGCAAGTGCTGAGTGGCTGAATATAAGTGAAGGGTGTTATATAAAAAACTGGCATTAAGAGGGCTGATGAATTGTTAAAAGTTTTACTGTCATCACAGACTAGGCCAAGGTAGTTTCCCATATTGCTAAGACACAACATTCTCTTATACATCTGCCCACATAACTAAGAAAGATATTTATCTGGAGTCAAGCCAGTCCTTAGACTCACCTTCTGCTCTTTTCTTTTACCTTCAAACCCAGCAGAAATTAGCCAGAAATGTGGATATATGGCAGATATTCAAAATTCTTTCTGTCTAGAAACAAATTAAAAATCTCACCCTAGAAAACTTGTTTTCTCTTCTTGTACTTGCATTGTTAATGGCAACACCAATTATCCACCCTGTAAAATTGGAAAGCATTCATCTTTTCCTCAACCTTTTCATAAAAGTAAGCTGTGGTCTCAGTTCCCTAGATATTTATTCCTTCCTCTCCCATCTCCATAATAACTATTTTGATTTAATTCCCATTATGTCCCCCGTAATATATTCCTAACGGTTCTCCTCTTGCTCTATCTCTTCTCTTCACACCACCACCACCACCATGACCATGCCAGTCCCAAGCTTACAGACTTCTGATAGCTCCTTACCATCCCTAGAGAAAGTCTTAGGTACTTCTTAGTATAATCCCCTCTATCTTCCAGATCTCATTTTCTGTAATTCCTCATTCTATGTGTCCTGTGCTCAGCCATACCAAATTTTTGCTAGTCCCCAAACCCATAACACTCTTTTGTACTCTGTACCTGGGCATATCTTTTTTTTTTGCATAGAATGTCCTACTTTCTCTATTCATTACTTCTGGAATCATTTCAAATTTTACTTCCTGTGAAAATCCTTCCCAAACACTGAAGCCAAGCTAGTGACTCCCACTCCCTACTGTGTATTCATAGCACTTTATATGTTTTTCTAGTTGACAGATATCACATTAGTTTGTAATGATTTGTTTACGTGCTATTGTGGTGTCTGCTAAATGCTCAAGAAACTCTTGCTAAAACAATTGTAATCAAGCACAGGGACACCAACGCATTACATTTCCAAGCTCCCTTGCTCTTAGGTTTGGCCATTTGACTAAGTCCTTGCCAATGGAACAAGCATAGAACTGATGTGTGTCACTTCTGGCCAGTGCCCTAAAGAAGTGGGCGTGTCTCCTCCATGTTCTCTCTGTCCACTTCCTGTGGTCAAGAATGATGATGAATCTGTAGCTCAGCTGTTGCCATGCAGATGAGGATACTGCCTTGGTGATGGCAGAGAAACAGGACGGAAGGTCCTAAACCTGGCTGTGTGGAGCAGAACCACCTGCCCATCTGGATTGCCACCTTGGACTGTTATGTGAGAGAGAAATTTCTGTATCCTCTATATTTCTAGGGTATTTTTATTACAGAACTTAGCTAATAATACAGGTCTTTCTCTCCTTTTGTTTTGCTTACATCTTACAGATGTGCTGCATTTCTTTGTTTCTCCTGTGACAAGGACAGAGTACTCAATTAATGCTTGCTGAATTAACCTTGAAAATAAAATGGTACCTTGCCTAGGCTCACCCTTGTGGAGGGCCCAGAGGCAAAGATGTAAGACAAAACAATACAATATAAAACATATTTCATATGCTACCATGTCTGGGCACCTTTGGAGACATTGGGTCACTAACAAAGATCTGAAGACTCTTAAAGAAACAAAACCAGTATATTGGGAAAAGAGGTTTAGAATCTGAGATCAGGATTGAATGAAACAGTTAACTACTCTAAAGGAAGGGGGTAAATGAGGACCATCAGCTCTATTGGTAGCAGTAATATCATTCTGTAAAATTCACATCTACTGGATCTGGTCTAATTTCCTCCTGATAATCCTGTTTTATGGTTTTACTAGTAGTAGCTAGTCCTCAAAGACAGGTACTCTCCTCTTCCCGCCAATGAACCATGCCTCACAGTGTTAATGCATGTATATATAGCCTCCTCCCCTTGAATGTGATGGTCTCATGACTTTCATTCTTTCTTTTCTTTTCTTTTTTTTTTTTTTTGTATTTTTAGTAGAGACAGGGTTTCACCATGTTGATCAGGCTGATCTCAAACTCCTGACTTGATCCACCTGCCCTGGCCTCCCAAAGTACTGGGATTACAGGCAAGAGCCATAGTGCCTGGCTGTGGCTTTCTTTTTGAACACAGAATATGGTGGAAGTGATGCTGTATGACTTTTGAGACTAGATCCTAAGTTTTGCAGCTTCTGTCTGGCACTCTTGGCATTATTACTTGTTCCTGGGATGCTCCCTCTTAGAACACAGACCATCCTGGAGGAAGCCCAAGATACATGGAAAGGTCATGCGTCAGGCTTCAGTAGATAGTGCCAGCTGAATTCCCAGTTGATGCCAGACACGTGAATAAGCCACCTTGAATATCGAGGGCAGTGACGTTTCAGATGACTCCAGTCTCAGTCGGAATTTCACTATAACCATATGAGAGAACTCAGGCAAGAGCCTACCAGTTAAGCTCAGTCAACTCGTAGCACCATGAGAGATAATAATTGCTATTTCGAGCCACTAAGTTTTTGGATGGTTTGTTATATAGCAATAGATAACTGACTATAGATAACTGTTATATAGCAATAGATCAATGTAACTATAAACTCGAGCCATTGCATAATGTAAGGATTTTTTGAGCATTACTTGGAAGTAGTTTGGGCTACTAATGAGTGTCTCACAGAAGTCAATATAGCTGCCTTACTTTTTTCTCAATTTAATGTTTTTTTTCCTCTTAAGTTTCAAAATAATAATTTAAAAAGACTACTTGAGGGGGCTTTTAAAAGCTCAGTCTTCTTTCAATGTGTTTGCTTTCCAGGGGGAAGAAGAGACAAAATTATTACTGCATAAAAGTCATGCTTACCCTCCAAAGAAAAGGAAAGTTGGTTTGAAACATGGATTAAAAAGTTAAGTGCCAACATACCAGGATGATATTCATAGTAATACATAGATTGCAATTGGTTGCATGTATTACTAAGTTGGTATAGTTGGCATGTAGTCATTGTGGTATCCAATATGAACAAACTGTCAAGGCCTTATCTTATACTTAACTCACCCATTCCCCATTCAGTCCAGTGATTTGTTTTAACTATCTCTAAATTTATATTACCACTTTCCTACAATGGCTCTGGGATGACTTTGCTCTGTAAGATCAATCATTTGATTTAGGGGAAAGCATCTTAAAGGTTTAGTAATCTTAGGAGGCAAGATTGATTTTCCTCAAATAACTTTAAAAGAATATAAAGTTTGAATGCAAGGGGTTTAATCTGAAATCTCAATTTCTATGTCTTCTTCTCCACCAACTATTCCAATGTCCAGTGTTGGAAAGCTATTCTCGGTTCTACCACAGAACTGACATGTAGGCATGCTGCATGCACAGTCCTTCCCAAACTTCCATAGAAGCTTTCCTATTCTGTGTCCCATCATTCTTTCAGAGATTCTACTAACAAACTGACTGTCTCATTTGAAGAAAAACTTAGGCTGACTCTCCTGGCCCATTCACATTGATTTTACGTCTGTATGTCTTTGGATTCTATACCTCTCTTCATTTTCATTCTCATTGCCAACATTCAGGCATTACTGCCTCTAGTAGGGACTATAATAATGAACTTTTAACTGCATTTTCCCTATCTTCAGCCTTTCCTCAGCAATACATTTTACTCAGAGCTGCTAGATAAATTTTTCTGAAATGTAGCTCAGATAGTTCATTTCTTCCAAAATTTTTGAATTCTTTGGCCTAAAAAAAATATGGTCCAGTGTGGATATCCTGGGAGTTCACTCCCTCCAGACTCTGTCCAATGGGCATAGCGGAGCATAGGGCCCTGCCCCTGGAGGTACAATCCCTTTCCACAACATGGGAGATGATGCTGAGTCTGCGTCTGTGTATTCCTATGGCTTCTCAGAGTTCTGTGGACAATGACTAGGGAGACAAACCATGCAGGAAACATGTCTAGTATGTGAAAATTTTAAGATGAAGTAAGATCTTTAAAAATTTAATATTAAAAAAAAAACAAAAAGTGGGGATCTGGGCAAGATGTCCGAATAGGAACAGCTCTGGTCAGCAGCTCCCAGCGAGATCAACACAGAAGGCAGGTGATTTCTGCATTTCCAACTGAGGTACCCAGCTCATCTCATTGGGACTGGTTAGACAGTGGTTGCAGCCCATGGAGGGTGAGCAGAAGCAGGGTGGGGTGGCATCTTACCCGGGAAGTGCAAGGGGTTGGGGAACTCCCTCCCCTAGCTAAGGGAAGCCATCAAGGACAGTGCCTTAAGGGATGGTGCATTCTAGTCCAGATACGACGCATTTCCCATGGTCTTTGCATCCTGTAGACCAGGAGATTTACTCAGGTGCCTACGCTACCAGGGCCCTAGGTTTCAAGCATAAAACCAGGCAACCGTTTGGGCAGACACCAAGCTAGCTGCAGGAGTTTTCTTTCATATCCCAGTAGTACTTGGAAGACCAATGAGACAGAACTGTTCACTCCCCTGGAAACGGGGCTGAAGCCAGGGAGCCAAATGGTCTAGTTCAGAGGATTCCATCTCCATGGAGTCCAGCAAGCTAAGATCCACTGGCTTGAAATTCTTGCTGCCAGCACAGTAGTCTGAAGTTGACCAGGGACGCTTGACTTTGGTAGAGGGAGGGGCTTCCACCATGACTGAGGCTTGAGTAGGTAGATTTCACAGTGTAAACAAAGCCATTGGAAGTCTGAACTGCGTGGAGCCCACCACAGCTCAGCAAAGCCACTATAGCCAGACTGCCTCTCTACATTCCTCCTCTTTGGGCAGGGCATCTCTAAAAGAAAGGCAGCAGTCCCAGTCAGGGACTTATAGATAAAACTCCCATCTCCCTGGGACAGAGCACCTGAGGGGAGAGGCGGCTGTGGGTGCAGCTTCAGCAGACTTAAACTTTCCTGCCTGCTGGCTATGAAGAGAGCAGCAGAGCTCCCAGCACAGTGCTCGAGCTCTGCTAAGGGACAGACTGCCTCCTCAAGTGGGTACCTGAAACCCATGCCTCCTGACTGGGAGATACCTCCCAGCAGAGGTTGACAGATACCTCATACAGGAGAGCTCTGGCTGGCATCTGGCAGGTACCCCTCTGGGACGAAGCTTCCAGAGGAAAGAACAGACAGCAATCTTCGTTGTCCTGCAGCCTCTGCTGGGGATACCCAGGCAAACAGAGTCTGGAGAGGACTCCAGTAAACTCCAGCAGACCTGCAGCAGGGGGCTTGACTGAAAGAAAACTAACAAACAGAAAGAAATAGCATCAACATCAACAAAAACCCCAACCGAAGGTCACCAGTATCAAAGACCAAAGGTAGATAAATCCACGAAGATGAGGAAAAACCAGCACAAAAATGCTGAAAATTCCAAAAAGCAGAATCCCTGGCACCAAAACAGATATATAGACCAATGGAACAGAACAGAGGCCTCAGAACTAATGCCACACATCTACAACCATCTGATCTTTGACAAACCTGACAAAAACAAGCAATGGGAAAAGGATTCCCCATTTAATAAATGGTGTTGGGAAAACTGGCTAGCCATGTGCAGAAAACAAACTGGACCCCTTCATTATACCTTATACAGAAATTACCTCTGGATGGATTAAAGACTTAAACGTAAAACCTAAAGTCATAAAAACCCTAGGAGAAAACCTAGGCAATATCATTCAAGACATAGGCATGGGCAAAGACTTAATGACTAAAACACCAAAAGCAATGGCAACAAAAGCCAAAGTAGACAAATGGGATGTAATTAAATTAAAGAGCTTCTGCACAGCAAAAGAAACTATCATCACAGTGAACAGGCAACCTACAGAATGGGAGAAAATTTTTGCAATCTATCTGACAAAGGGCCAATATCCAGAATTTACAAGGAGCTTAAACAAATTTATAAGAAACAAACAAACAACTCCATCCAAAAGTGGGCAAAGGATATGAACAGACACTTCTCAAAAGAAGACATTTATATGGCCAACAAACATGTGAAAAAAAAGCTCATCATCACTGGTCATTGGACAAATGCACATCAAAACCACAATGAGATGCCATCTCATCCCAGTTAGAATGGTGATTATTAAAAAGTCAGGAATCAACAGATGCTGGAGAGGATGTGGAGAAAAGATGCTTTTACACTTTGATGGGAGTGTAAATTAGTTCAACCATTGTGAGTCACAGTGTGGTGATTCCTCAAGGATGTAGAACCAGAAATACCATTTGACCCAGCAAACCCATTACTGGGTATATAACCAAAGGATTATAAATCATTATACTATAAGGACACACACACACACATATGTTTATTGCAGCACTATTCACAATAGCAAAGACTTGGAACCAACCCAAATACCCATCAATGATAGACTGGATAAAGAAAATGTGACACATATACACCATGGAATACTATGCAGCCATAAAAAAGGTTGAGTTCATATCCTTTGCAGAGACATGGATGAAGCTGGAAGTCATCATTCTCTGCAAAGTAACACAAGGACAGAAAACCAAATACTGCATGTTCTTACTCATAAATGGGAGCTGAACAATGAGAACACATAGACATATGGAGGGGAACATCACACACTGGGGCCTGTTGGGGGATGTGGAGCTAGGGAAGGGATAGCATTAGGAGAAATACCTAATGTAGATGATAGGTTGATGGGTACAGCAAACCACCATGGCACGTGTATATCTATGTAACATGCATGTTCTGCACACACATCCCAGAACTTAAAGTATATATAGAGAAAACAAAACAACCATGATGAACTCCTTAGCCTGTTCCCTGTCATCTCATTCACACTTACAACTTTTATTTTCTTCCTTCTCCATTCACACCAATGATATATCTGTCAACCTCCTTTTTTGCTATTACAAATGTTTATGTTACATGTCCTATGCTTTCAAGCCCTTGCTCATGCTGAAACTCTAGTTGAAATATTCTTCTTCCCTTCTATGAATCTTCAAATCCTACCCATCTTTCAAGGTTTAGTTTAATGGATCTCTCCTTCTCAATCCCTGAATGTCTTACTTGATTTGACGACTAGATGGAATCACATCTCCTCCTAAATTTCTCTATTACTTAGATGAATAGCTCCCTTGCAATCTTCATCCCTTTCTCTTTGAAGTATTATATAACAGCATGAATGGGGATGTTATTAATTCAATGTTACTCATTCTTGGTAATACTTAGATTTTACCATTGTCATAGAGAGACTAATGTGGAGAATGCAGTGGTAAGAGAAAGAAGTTTATTTTTTTTTTGTATGAGGCAAAAATACCACAATGTCTGCCACACACATAGCTCTCCTGTCTTCATGTTACTGTCTTTTTAAAAAGGACAAGTGTCCAGGCGTGGTGGATCACGCATGTAATCCCAGCACTTTGGGAGGCTGTGGTAGGTGGATTGCCTGATATCAGGATTTCGAGACCAGCCTGGAAACACTGTCTTTACTAAAAATACAAAAATTAGCCAGGTGTGGTAGTGGGCATCTGTGATCCCAGCTACTGAAGCAGTAGAATCTCTTGAACCTGGGAGGCAGAGGTTGCAGTGAGCCAAGACTGTGCCACTGTACTCCAGCCTGGGCGACAGAGAGAGACTCTATCTCAAAAAAAAAAAAAATGCGGGGGACAAATTTAGTTAGATCTTCCTGTCACACGGAGAAAAATAATAATCCATCTCTCTCTATCATCAGGTTTATTTAGTGTTTACTTATCTTCCCATCTGTTCTCTTCTCAAATCTTTTTTTTTAAATGGGATAGCTTCATCTCATCAGACTTAATAATTACTAGTTTCTCTTCCCTTTGTGTTTTGACCCTTTCTATATCTCTTCCCTTTATAAACACTTGGGAATTACACACAGTATCTGGCTCTCTTGACCCATCCCTGTAACAATAGCTTGCCTTCTTTAATTTTTTTGTTTAAACATTCTTTCTTATTAACCTCAGCTTATGTAAGTCATTTTATGACATAATTAAATAGGTAAATAATCTTACAAACTGCAAACAATAAAAATCTTACCTCATATATGATACCAAGCCTTTATATTTTTAAAATATTTTGCCTCAATACAATTCTTTACTTCTTATATAATTTTCTTGTTTAATTTGTGTTTGTATGATGCCCTCATAATGAATTCAAACAATTAACCACCAAATAAACCACCAAAGTGAAAGTTTAATCTTAATGAAAAAACATTTTAACAAAAATAATGCAGGGAATTAATTTATAAATCACATTGTTTCTTACCACTTCAGCATACCACAACTTCCCTGCTGGTACTAGCACAATGTAGTGTTTTATGTTGTTAACATGTAAAAAAATAAACTTTTTATTGAAATAAAAACCCCTACTAAGCCGGTAGAATGAAACATATTTTAATAGAGATATTTTAATTATTCTTAATTAAAACCTTGCCGAGATCTTGTATTTGTGCTCTATGGAAAGTTCATATCCACGTATTTAAAGAAGCAGTTTGCTTTAGGGTTTAACCATTTCAAAAAGTGCCTCTAACACTAGAATCTTATATAACTTAAAAACTAAAGTCTCAGACATGTATTATTTTATAAAAAATTGCAATACAGTCCTCGGAATAACCCTTGGAAGAATATTTTGGTAAGAATGACTTTCAGAATTCGGAGTCTGGGTTAAAGGGCTCAGGGAGGTTGAAGAATGCACCTGTAGAAGTAAAAAAACATATATAATTGATCTCAAGACAGAGCCTGAAGTTTTTTGTTTAGAATTCTCTGTTGACTATCCTTGAATAGTAATTTTGCTTTCAGTTATTTCCAAGTTGGCATCCCTAATGCATTGCATTTATTAATTAAGTCAACAAGTATTTGCTAAAGTGTCTGTCTACTTTGTGCCAGGCAATGGTCCAGGTGCTAGGGATGTACCAGTGAGCAAACTGACAAAGCTTACATTCTAGTGTGGAGTAAGTGAGGCCAACAACGATCATAAATATATCAAATAACTAAAATATATAGAGGGCTAGACTGTCATAAATGCCATACAAAAATAAAACAGAACAGAGAAGGGACAGAAATGCAGTTTTAAATGAGGCAATCAGGATAGGAAACACTGAGAAGTTGATATTTGAATAAAGAGCTGAAGGAATGAGGGGTGAGCCTGTGGGTATCTAAGGGTGGTTCATTCTAGGCAGAAGTCAATGCAAAGAAGTTGATATGATTCATTGCATGCCAGCCTCTGCTAACACCAGTAAAGTAACTTAACTGAAGCAAAAATTCTACAGATGATAATATTTGTGATATTTGTTTTATTACATTTTATTTTACATTCAGCCAATAAATATTTACTGAGTACAAACTATGTGCTAGGCATTGAAGTAATAATGATGGTAAGATAAACACACATTTTGTCCTCATGAAGCTTACAGTTTAATGGAGGTGGGAGAGGCAAGTAAATAGATACTGCACAGTAACATACACTATGGTGGGGGTGGTGCAGGGTGCCATGGAGGCAGAGAATAGAAGCTCTTCCAGTTACAGGAGATAAAAATTTAGAGATAAAACCACTTGAAATTAAAACCAAGTAATAAATGCTGTACAACATCCTCACAGCATCCTGTGAAGTAAGCTCTACTCTTATCAGTTTACAGGTGAAGGAATGGAAGTAGAGACGGTGGCACTTGACAAAAGTTACAGAGATAGAAAAGTGGCACAGAAAGGAAACGAATTCAGGTAGTAAGGCTTCAGAGCCTGTGCTTTTAACCACTATCTTACACACATTCTCTGAGCAGCATGCATGTGTGATAATTTGTTAGTGAATAAAGAATTCTAGGTATTTTCCAGCTGTGTATAGGCAAGGCTTGGTACAGACTATCTGAATAGTTTGGTTCTCAAAAAAGTTTTTATCATCATGACCTAGAATGTGGAAAGACTGTTTTTGTCTAAAAATTAAAATCAAATCACCTTATTCATACTGTGATGTAAACTTCTGACACTGGTATTCACTAACGATTAATATAAAAAGAATGTACTAGGAGCAGCCCTTTGGAATCCCCCCTTCCCTCTGTCGTTTGACATTCTCGATAAGTGGAGAACTATCTCCCTGTTAATCTGACTGCTGTCAATATTGACTGCAATGGATTTTGTCAAATGTCCAGAGTACACAAATACATTTAAAAATATGTCCTCCCTTAGAGCTTCAGGCCTGTTTTCAGGCACTTCCTTCACAGTTAGACAACAGCCAGGGTTCTGCTGAGACTGCTAGTAAAAGACAACAGGGATGTTCTGGACCAAGTTTCAAGTTATGTGACTTCCAAGCTACTAAAAGGTTGTCAGATGATAACCATCCTACATAGAAATGGCACTAGTATGAAAATGGCACTAGATGAAAAATCTAGATGAGATCAGAACAGAGGCCCAGAGGCCCAGTGGCTGTAGAAGTGGGATATGGAGCTTCGCAGAACTATGTATTTGCTCTGTGAGATTTGTAAGAGCTGATGATTTCCCATTTTCACCATGCCCAGCTCCTTGACTAGTTAGACCCCTGGAGATTCTAACTGGGATGCACAAATTCTATCTGTTGAGGAAATAACATTTTTTTTACAATAGTAAGTGACACAAATTTCAGGTGAAATTCTTAGAAAGACATAAACAAAAGGAAGAATAATTGTATGTAAAAATATGGAAACGGCATGCTAGGAAATTAGAATCCTATCATTTTTAAGATCATGGCTACTTTTCTAATATTATTTTCTGCAGAAAGCCATTGAATGATTTAGCAAAAATTTTATGAATATTTACATAACTTATATGCATATATCTTTACTGTACAACTTGGTTATTTTCAGGTGTGATGTCCCTAACATTAGATAACATTGAAGCTTCCTGTCTCAAAATCATCCTGAAGGCTGAATCCATCAAAACAGAATATCCTAACAGCTTATCTGATGGGGAGACATAAAATATTAGAGAAAAGTTAGATTCAGATATACATTTCAAATAGAAAAGGAAGAAAAATGATTTTATCAACTGAATTTAGGGTAATGCTAGTTATAATAATAAAAGTAGTCAGAATAGGATAAAGAAATTTTGAAAAAAATGGTGATCAAAGACTAATGCTAAATTGAAATAGAATGCCAATGCTATTATCTGAGTGTTACTGCCTCCTGCAGCAGAAGGAATCATAATGAAATTTCTATTTATAAAGAGTCCAACTTATTATGAAAGGAAAACACTGACCACCAGGCTTATAGAGATGGCAACAAAATGCAACAGTTGTGATTACTCATTTTTGTTTTTATCTTAATCCCTGTTCCCTTCAAAGCAAATAAACATTTCCATATTATGTAAATAACATTCAAATTTTAAAATTCAGTAAATAAAAATACATATAACAAATTATGTAACTGCTACTCCTAAGTACTATTATCCTGGATAGAACTTATATTGAGATATTAAAAAAACTCTCTCTCTAAAACACTAGATTGCCTCTGAGAGGTAAAGAATTCATAAATTTACAGTGGTAACCAAATGAAAACAGAGAGTAAACTTTCTAGATGAAAATATGGCTCTCCTAACCAAATGCTGAAAAACAAGAGCAATGTAATATGCACAAGATTCATATTGTGGAAATGTGTTTGTATCTAATCTAATGCTTGCATACATTATTCCTATGCTTTGAGAACAGAATAACAATTGTAATTTTGCTCTGAATCAAAATAACAGAATCTGTCATTTGACATGCTGTAGTGTTTGCACTTTCATTATTGTTCATAGAATAATTGTATGCTTCTTTTTACTGTTATTTTGTAGCAGTTTATCTCTTTTAAAATGCTATTCAAATGAGCTTCAGCATGAATCTCAAAGTCAAAGTGAGTCACTATGTTTTAGCAGACACTTTTAATACACCCATACATATACTTATACATATCTGTTTTGATAAAATGTGATTCTTATATGCATAGTATGTTATTTCACCACAATTTGCATTGTTATAATAGGTTATTGATGGATTTTTCAGTTTAAGGGACTAAAGTAGTATTCAGTAATGAATGAGTGCTACCAGTTTATTGCAAGTGCCCAAGGTTCACTCACCCCAAGCAATTTAGTCAATAACCAATTTTTATACTTCTATCCCCTTCAAAATTCCAAACCAATAATCCCTGTTTTTTTTTAAATTATTTCAGTATCAGACTAACATTTCCCATGGAAATCAATATGGGTGCGATCCATTAGCCAAAAATCTGAAGCACTGCAATGCAAACATATTAAAAATATTGATCTTGCAAAGCTACTGATGTTTTGATTGACTTTAATGTTTGTAAGCAGCAATAACAGAATTTCAATGACTGAAACAAACTTTTGATTAAAATTATAGATCTTTTGGGGAGAATTTGCTATTTTACTGGCTTAAAGTACATCACATGGCTTACTTGCCTGTCATAAATGAATACAGTGGGATATACTTATCCAATTATTTATTTGTAAATATGTAGTCCATCACAGCTTACACATCTTTCATCTACTTTGAAATGTCCTGATATTTCAATTCAACTTATCATTATAGCACATGGTGAGGTGACGTTTTCAGACTAAGAGTGACAAGAATTCAGAGCTTTAATCTTTCTTTTACTATTATGCAACCTTTGGGAAGGCATTTTATTCTCAGTTTAAATTCTCCAAATGTAAAAATGGAATTAACCTTGGGAATCAATGAACATTCTTATTACATTTTGAGATCAGTTGACAACAAAGACCATAACTTATAAATACAAAAGATTATCTGACCCAAAGATATGCCCCTTAAAGGAAGCACAGAATTTTGCAGCCAATTAGTGATCACCGAGCAATGCTCTCATTTTATATATGAAGAGATTGAAGTCCCAAAAGGTACAGACAACCCAAGGAGCTCCTCAATGAGGCCTCTCCTGATCACCCTATATAAAACATATCACTGGGCCCCATCAGGTATTTTCTCACCACTTAGCCTACTTAATTTTTATCCTAATATCATTATCTAAAACATATACTCTATATGTCTATTTGTCTATCTAGTATCTATTTTCTCTTCTGAAATGTAAGGTCTATGCAACAGGAATTTTTTTATCTTTTATACTATATTTTTACTGTACTTTGCTATGTTTAGATAGGTTTAGATACACAAATACTTATCACTGTGTTACAACTGCCTACACTATTCAGTACAGTAACACGGTGCACAGGTGTGCAGCCTAGGAGCAACAGACCATATCACGTAGCCGAGGTGTACAGGAGGCTATACCATCTAGGTTTAAGTACAGGCTGTGATATTCATACAATGATAAAATCACTTAAGAATGCATTTCTCAGAAAATATTCTCATCATTAAGTGATGTGTGACTGTATTCACTTTTTTATTTATCATCTGTCTCTTCCAAAGAAACATAAGTTCTTTATGGAAGGGTCACGTTGGGTAGGGGCAAAGTGGGCTTGATTCTCTTAACTTTCAGTCCAGTGTTGCTATAAAGTTTCCTTCTTCATATATTCCTTTCACTTCCTTGGATTCCCAGATGTAATATCAAAGGGAATGTTCATCCGTATCTATTATACATATTTTTTCAAGTTTAAGAGTTTCATTATTCAATTATTACGCCTTTACCTGGATTTTTTCTCCATTTGTTTACTCTACCTTCTACCATGTTAACACTGTCATAAATTCTTTATTTTTACTTGTGACATTTTATTGGAATAAAAAGATCAATAGTTTAAGTCAAAAATGAAAATTAAAAACGATCAATTTATCAGCTGCTTATTTCATTTCTACTACAATCACTCCCACATAGTCCTTTTGGAAAAGCGCCAAGGTATCATTTGCAAATATGCACGGACTTTGGCCTCCTCATGAATCTTGTTAGTTTTCTCTAAATTACCCTAAACACATATGCAATAAACTTATGAGTATATAACACAGCTTGAATTAAAATTCCCCAGTCCTCTTCCAGAGGCTGCTACCATGGCAAACTTTCAGGAACTGCCTCTGGTGCTGCCACTCCCTGGTGGGCGCTGGGGAAGTAGTGTGGTTTGCAACTATCAGCTCTGGATTAGAATCTCAACTCTCTCACTTCCACATGAACCTCTGTTTACGCATCTGTAAAAAACGGTCATAACACTCACTATAAAGATAAGCTGTCAGGAGCAAATAAGATGCACATAAAGTGAATGGAACAAGGCAGGGATGCAAACAGGGTTAGTTCCCTTCTTACCTTCATGTATTTGTGAAAAAAAAAATCACTAACTTAATGCTTTCTCTTCCTTAGTGCACTGAAAATGTGTTTAGATATTTATGTGAGATCACTAATGGTTTTTGGGAATCAATAAGAGGCAGAATGGAAGGTAAAACTATTTCAAAGAATTGACAGATGTGATCAAGTTGCTAAATGATATACTGTAGTTACTAGAGAAGATACCTGGTAAAGTTCCAGTGGCCTAAGGGTGGCAGGCAATGTTACATTTTGAGCAGGAATAATAACATTTCTTTCTTCCACTTGCCCCAACATCTGGCTATTCCGTCTCTGTAAGCAGTACGGTGCCCTCAGTTTCCTAATATTGCCTCACTCCTTAATCCATTCCTGGAAACCACCTTTAGTTTCATAAACATCTACCCTCAGTCTGCTCTTGAAAACAGCTCCCTATCAGTAGCTCCACTTGAACACTCACTGAGACTCCTGATGTCTATCGGTTGCACTGGAGCTGCAAAGCTGGTAAGCTCAGGATGAGCTCTGATGGGGCTGTTAAAGGTCCAGAGGCAGTAAGCTAGGCTAGTCCTTTCACAGTGGCATCATACTGCACGATGACTCAAAATGACTTCAAAGAAGGCAAAGTTTACCTGCTCGGGGATGTGCATCTGAGTGAAGATCAACCAAAAATTAAAGAGAATGATGGGTTTTCTTAAAGGTTTATTTTTACTTTTAAAAATAAGGACTGTTAAGTATGAGATGATGGGAAAGGCCAGTATGCCAACAACAAACAATGGCTCTTTTTATTATTTCTGCCCAAGTACACGGTGGACTTGCAATGAACTTACAACTCCCAGGCCAGGCATGGTGGCTCACACCTGTAATCCTAGCACTGTGAGAAGCTGAGGCTGGAGGATCACTTGAGCTCAGGAGTTTGAGACTAGCCTATAAGCATAGGGAGACTCTGCCTCTATAAAACAAACAAGAAAAAATTAAAAAGAAAATGAAATTAGTTGGGCCTGTGGCAGGCACCTGTAGTCCCAGCTACTTGGGTGGCTGAGGGAGGAGAACTACTTGAGCGCACAGGAGGTCAAGGCTGCAGTGAGCCTTGATCAAGCCACCGTACTCCAAACTGGGTGACAGAGCAAGACCCTGTCCCAATCCCCTACCCGATCAAAACAAACAAAAAAACCCCAAACAAGAAAAAGTAATAACTCTGGCATCACTGATTCTCTGCTTCTCCCTTAGCACTGCTATTACACTGGCTCTGCAGTGGAAAGCCTGATTGAAACGTACTCTTGATTTAATCACACACCATCCAGTGTGTCAGTGGAACTACAGGGAGTGTAGCCCCTTTGCTCTCCAGGCCACTGCTGGAGCTATCAGATCTTCACTTTTTGGGGACTATATACCCCTTTGAGAATATGAGAACTATGATTCTCCTCTACATAAACTGTACCTAATCTACCAATTCAACACAGAATTTCAAAGAGTTCAGAATATAACTCACCACAGCTCATCCATAAATCCCTCAGAAGGCCTTGGGGGTATTTAAGGGCAATCAATCCTCCTGTGTTGGAAAATATCTGCTTTCCTCACAGGACTGCAGGTACATAGTATAAAGACATCTGCTTTGGGTGAAGAGGGGAAGGAGAGGAGAGAGGCAAGTTTTAAAAGGAAAGTATCATTTTTCCTCAAGTTAGAAAGTATTCAGATAAAGAAAAAAGACCATTCAAATGCCAGGACTTGGATGCATGCAACATAAGTTAAATGCATGCAAGTGGGAGATTTGGCTTAATTCCAAGCAGAAAATATTTCAGCTCCATGGAGAAAGTTAACCATAGGCCAAAATCTCAAAGCATATATGTAATTCATTTAGAATTTTAAAAGGTCCAATATTTTAATGCCTTAAGAAATTCTCAAACTTCCTGAAATTTTAATGGTGCAAACATTTTAAATATAGAGGGCTAGCAGTTCTTGAGAAATATTTTGGCACAGATTCTAATGGAGATTTGTTGATCTTTTTTCAGGGACATACTGGCAAATTTAAAACATAGTTATTGAGAACTTGGAAGACACCTCCCTAATTTATAACTATTTTAAGGCACATCAGATTAGGTTCGAAACTTCCTGATATTACACTTCTAAATTGTAGGGTAAAGCATTTGTCCTATTCAACTGAAGAGAAAAATTGGAAAAGAATGTGTGTGTGTGTGTGTGTGTGTGTGTGTGTGTGTGTGTGTGTGTGTGTGTGTGTATGTGTAGGTATAAAGACTTTGTATATGTGTATTCAAAAACTCAAATTCTGGTTACCAGTCCTCCACATACATTTCAATTAAGCAATGATTGGTCAGAGAGCACAGAGTAAATGCCCTTCACTGAAAACTCAATTAAGCTTGCAGAGGAATGACTAGTAATGTCAAAAGAGAAATCTGAACTCAAATAACATTGCATTAAATATTACCTGCTAAATTTTTAAATGGGGATTTGGGGACTGGAAGTTGTCAACTTATAATGTCCTTTCCTCATAAACTGGCCTTTTAACCTTACATTAAAAATGTAAAACAGTTCGATGATTCCTCAAAAAGGTAAACAGAAAATTACTATATGACCCAGCAATTCTACTTAGAGGTATAGAGCCAACAGAATCAAAGACAGATGTTCAATAAAACACTTATACATGACTGTTCATAGCAGCATGATTCATAGTAGCCAAAAAATGAAAACAACCCAAACACCTTTCAGTTGATGAATGAATGAACTAAATGTGGTGTATTCATATAATAGAATATTATTTGGCAATAAAAAGTAATGAAGAATTGATACATACTACAACATGATTCAGTCTTGAGAAGCTTACACTAAATGAAAGAAGTTAGCTGCAAAAAGCCACATATTCTGATTCAATTTATATGAAATGTTCAGAATAGCAAATGCACAGAATCACTGAAGCAAAAGAGTGGTTGCCAGGGGCTGAAGGGAGGAGAGAATAATGAATGATTGCTTTATGGGTTTCAGGTTTCTTTTTGGAGTGATGAAAATGTTTCAGAATTAAATAGTGATAATGGTGACAACACTGTGAATAGACTGGAAATTACTGAACTGTACACTTTAAAATGGTTACAGTGGTGAATTTCATGTAACGTGTATTTCAATAAAAAATATGGCCAGGAGGCCAGGTGTGGTGGCTCACACCTGTAATCACAGCACTTTGGGAGGCCAAGGTGGGTGGATCATGAGGTCAGGAGAT